>BEXV01000320.1:157162-171492 GCA_003118195.1 Hemicentrotus pulcherrimus | reverse complement strand
CCGTTTTTGTCATATTTACCGGACGCCCATCTTATTTACCGGACGGTATTTACCGGTATTTACCGCCGGTAATTACCGCCACCGGTATTTACCGCCCAACCCTGCATTTTTGTGATGCAATGTAGAAAAATAGAAAAGAAAATTAGGGATTACAAATTACAAAAACCTATTCAATGAAGCGCATTAAAATGCTGGCAAGGAAAAAATGGGCAACTGAGAAATTTCTGGCCTGAAGGAAATAGTTAGTATAGGGCCCTAGCTTATATGGCATTGAGGTAAAATCTACAAGATATTATGTGTAAGTGCAGTAGCATCAGACACGCTCATCACCTAGCTTTCAACACCCCAGGTAAATAAGGAGACCAGGAGAGGAGGAGAAGAAGAAAAAAAATGATAACCCAAACTCTTGACAAACCATGAGTCATGGTAAGTACACCTAATCTAATGACAGATTTGATCTGACTTTAAGATACTTTAATAGAGAGCATTTCCTATTTGCATCTTCTCTAAATGTAGGATTTGTGTGGTTATAAGTTCGTCTACGCATATCTGGGAAATTTGTGACGTACATGTACATGTACATGTAGCTTGATAAGAGTAATCCTTGGTTATTAGTGAAGTATGTGTAGATGGTTGACTAAAACAATCAAGCTAATATGTAATATTATAGGCTATACATACATGTACATGTAGTACTGTGTATATTCCTACTGAAAGTTTCTCTCATTCATTAAGAAGCTCGACCTCTCAATCTTTGGCCTCCTCATCCTTTCTTCTACCTCTTCCCACTTATTCAAGTTGCTTGATCCGCTCTTTAAAAAAAAAGTTTTCTTCTTCTTCAGTTCTCCCCTTCTGCTCTATACCAAAATAAAAAGCAAACTAGACCCCTATACCTATTCTATTACACTCCCCAAGTTTCAAATAAGAGTGAATCTACTCCGACATAATGATAAAAATGAAGAAGTGGGGAATTTGAATCTAATGCATGAAGTCATGTTTTTCTTTTGTAGTATTAATGAACTATTATGTCAATGTAATCTAATAACCTCATTTCTCTCTCTCTCTCTCTCTCCCCCTCTCCTACTCCCCCTAGAGCTTATACAGTTTGGTTGACTAGGCCTAGCTCTGTTCATGTTTAACCAGGAGTAATTTCCTTTTGACATCACTCCTAAAGTGTGCCATATCCTATTATCAAATTCACCATATTTCTATTACTCACCATATTTCATTACATTCTTTTTCTAAAAATTTGTGCCTAATCTGTGTTCAATGTTTAAAAAATGTATTTCATGTATATGTACAGGCCAAAGGATGAGAAAATCAGCAAATAATAGTAAATTAGTAAATTAGTCCATACTCTCCACATTTCTTTCTTTCTTCTCCATCTCTCTCTCCCTCCCTCCCTCCCTCCCTCCCTCTCACCATATTTCCATTCTCCCTCACCTCTCTTCTCACTCTCCCTTTTCTCTTTGTCAACTCCCTCCTCACTCTCTTCTCCTTTGCCTTTCTTTTCTCCATTGCCAGCCATCTTCTCTTTGTCCCTCGCTCTATTCCTTTTCTGTATTCCCCATCTCAAATGACCCCCTCCCTCTTTCGTCTTTTTGTCTCTTTCCCTTTGAATTTAATCTCTCATATTCATTTCTCTCCTTTCTGTATCTATCTATCTACCTTCTGTTTCTTTCTCTATTAAATTCTCAATCTGCCTCTCTCCTTTAATGAACTTGCCTTTGATATGGGAGAGTTGAGTCTGTTTGGCTGGAGTTTACGTTGTTCCTGTAAACTAGCCTGATAGAGATCATATGATTACAAGCAAGAGGAAACACTTGCAGCAACACAACTGCTATCCAACCTTGTCAGGATTTCACAGCTTTCAAGGAGAAAACTTTCAAGTACAAAGGTGCATCAATGAAATGCATTTTGACATCAACTATTAAACATCTATGATATGTTTCAAATTTCCAACATTTAAAAGAAACTCTTTTAAAAAACTGCTTTAAATTGTGCTGCACATTTAACAAGCTTACATGATCATAAAATCAAAGTAAATATCATTTGTAAAATTAAAGTTGGTATGAAATTTTAATTTAAAAGTGAATTCATAGATACATTAATAGCATCAAAGTCTGAGTGGAAATTCTAGAACAATTTTGTAAAAATGTATGTTCCTTTTGTCGTGACAACAGGCATGTCTTGTCTATGAGTCTTTATCTTTATGATGTTAACCAGTTAACCAATTTGATGTTTGATGATTGTTTTAGGTGACTGCTCAGAAAGCAACCAGGTGACCAAAGGCTTGTCCTCTCCTTAGCAAGGGACTTGGTATTGAGGATTAGTGCCTCACCAAAGGGCACGAGCACATTGACTTGGTTTTGAACCCGGGACCTCCCTGCTACGAGACCATGCACTGCTCTACCACTGGGACATCGCCTCTCCTCGTTGGACTTCCATTCCACTATTGAACGTTTGTTCATGCAATATCTGGCCATACAGACCCAAGAGATAAATAAATGAGCAGCCTAGCTGGCAAAGACTTCTAGCCTGGCCCTAGTAGCCCATCTTAACTTTAGCCCTCACCTCAAGGTATCACTGTCTTATGAATTTGTAGATGTGACCCTCTGGCTCTGACGATCTGCCCAGGGGCTGTATTTTAGCATAGTGGAATTAGTACAATCCTAACCTTCTTGCACTGACCAGGCAACATCCCTGTCAATACGGTTTCCCTGCTAACAAGCCCTTCCCTTCTTATTTCCTCGTACACAGGGAGAGGTACGATGTTGGTCACTACTGAGTCACTTGCACAAGGTCGATACTGTCATCAAGCTCCCCTCACAGTAGTTCCTATATTAATACAATCTTATTAGGACCAGTTAGGTACGTCTTCATCCAATCCTGCTTGTTCTCTGTCACCTTGTCTTTCATCTTCAGGAACCCTTCCCTAGCCCTTGATTCAAACCCACAGGCACATTCGTGATCTGATATCTAGTATATACCCAAATATGTGCATGTCATATTGTATGCCTCAGAAACATGATCCTTCCTGGAAATTTCAGTTATCTATTTATACTCCTTTGCCCATTGCCTACAAGTACATGTATGTATTCATTGCAGGAGATACATGGTAGCCTTAAATATGAATAGAACATCGAGATAAAACACAAACTTCTTCATAATAGTAAACTACAATGTTGGCCTAAAACAAAATAAGAAACTTTGGGTATAAGATATTTTCACAAGTTTAGTGAGCGGTGCAGGTTCATGAATGATTCCTAGCATGAAATAAATGAATTCACATTCATTACACTATTTTTTTAAAAAGTAAAACTTATGTGTTTAACAATACAAAAATGTATGTGTCACAAAAATTGTCAGTTTTACATTATTAATATGATTGTATCCTTTGAACATTCTTGAACATCTACAAGTTCTAGCAGTCTAGCTACGCTCACATAAATTGAAAGAGTTCTAAAAGTGAGCCCAATGTAAATCAGGTACATGTACTTTAATAGATGGTATTTCTGATTTTTTTTTCCCAATTCATCCCACTCTAAACAGATTTCAATCAAATTTCTGTTTTATCCCTTTAAATGCACTTTAATGCCAGGGTCCCTTTAAATGCACTTTAATGCCAGGGTCTCCCTGTCATCAGTTGCCTGTTTTTCCTCATCATAATTGGGTCTGCAAAACAGTGACTTCTGATAATCTAAACAGGCTTGATACATGCAGCACTGTGGTCAACTGGGAAAGGCATTATGGATCAAGTTTTCGGAAATTGAAATACACCCCCATGTGTCGATAAGCAACGGTTTGGACTCAATGTAGATTGAGATCAGAGATTTGAGGTTTGAAAATGCAACAGCCCAATATTTTGTGAAAAGTTTTAATTAATGCAAACTTGCAAAGCATAGCTTGCCAAATCATATGTGATATCAAATAAAAAAAATAAATAATATGTAAACATAATAATTCTTGCTCATATTCATAAAACAGCAAATACTGCAGTCCGGTGCAAAATGTCTAAATAATTTTAACAAGACCATATCAAAGGTTGGGCAAATCTGGTAATTAGAGTTATCCTATGAGGTACGATTTCACTTAACACATGGCAAGGACAGCTATGTATTTGACAAGGGTGTCATACCAAGTAGCACCTCTTTACACTGTCACATGTCCAAAGCTGTCACCTGACCAATCCTGGGGGGGGGGGATGTTTCACAAAGATCGTAAGTTGAACTTATCTCTAAGTTGGACTTAACAATTATGGAAAGCCGTTAGCATCTATGAAAATATTTTGTAAAAATCATTTTAAAAGGCATGAAATATTGATTCAAATCATTTATATTTTGTATAATCAAGGAGATTTCATGTTCTTGATGTGGAATTTATAAAAAGTCTAAAATACCTGATCTTTCGCTTTTTAAAATATTTCATTTTAAGACTACATAATTTTTAAGTCCAACTTATAGTTAGGATCTTTGTGAAACACCCCCCTGGTATAGCATGCAGCAAAGGGTTCTACGTCAGTTGTTCCTGCAACAATTGCTCTACGGTGGTTTCCTAAATTCCTTCACTAACCAACTGCTGACTTTAACCCTGGTCTCAAACTTTACAAGTAATAGAATCCTAACCCTAATTGTCAAGGATAATTCTGCAATCTATGGTAAAAGATTTCCATTCTTAGATTAGAATCTTTGAATTTTATATTCCCTCTTCATATATATCGGTCCTGTTCTAGCCAACACCCTACCCCCAATTTCTTTCTCTCTCTCTCTCTCTCTCTACTTCCCTCTCTCTCTCTCTCTCTACTTCCCTCTCTGTATCTTTCTGGAGATCTCCTGCTTGTCCTCATTACTATACCTACATGTATTCTCCTACATTTCTTGTCCTCCCCCTCTGTTTTTCTCTCTCCTTTCGCCTTTTCCCTGTTTAATATCTCCCCATGGAAGCAAATTCTCTATTACTTTCTCTTCCTCTCTGGTCTCTCCCTAATTTCTACAAAAACTAGTTTATGTTGACCTCTTTTCTAAACGCCTCATCACCCTCTCAAAAAAAAAATCCTTATCATCACGTTGCATAATTGGTGAGCTAATGTTCCTCCTGAGGTGAGGGTTCCGCAACCCTAAACTTGTCAAACAAACCCCATCTCTATTCGACTCCAAATTAGACTTGACATCTCCCAACATCCCCCAATGTCTGACTCCAATAAAATATGGTCTCACATAAATCCCTCATCCCTCCCCTTAAAGGTAGCTGGACTAGTTTCAGTCATTTGCAAGGGATTTACTTTTTTCATTCAAGTATGAACATAGCATAACTTTGTAATGCGAAAGGCAGGTTTGAGCATCGTTTTGAACAAAACCTGATAAAGACATAGTCCCATTTTCATCTGAACATTGTATCATGTTAAAACTGTTATAGCTGTTAATGTTATAACTTAAAAACATTTTCAGTCAATGGTATTTTGCACTTGACCATGCATGTACCAAGATTTCAACACTGGTTTATTGACATTTTCTTTCATTTAATTCCTCCGTACTAAGAATTTGAATATTAGAAGCGAGAAACCTTCCTAGAAGTATACATGTACATGTACCTATGTAAAGATGAAAATCTAATGATGGTAGGGCCAAAGTACATGTTATTGATGGCTAGTGGGTCAATTATCCCTTGCAGAAGTGTGTATTGTGCATGACAGTCAGAAGTCCTTTACTATTATGCAAGCCTTAGTGCAATTCATGTTACAAATTTATACAGTAATTGCACGCTCTTTGTCTTTAAAGGGGGTGCAGCTTGGCAAATACTGTTATAAAACGCCATCTATGTCTTCTTTTGGACAACTGCACGTAAACGAATGGACTTGACAAACGGTTTGCTACATGGTCAGCACACGCTTAAGCAGACAAAAGTTCTCCTCACGCTTCGGTTTCAAGTATGCTGCGGTCACGTCATACGTTGTTGTATCATACCCGATTGGCCCCGAGTCAGGCCACGGGAAAGACACGTAGTCTCATCATGCTATACACCCCCTTAAAATGCATTCACTTGAACAAGACATCCTCTACTCTAATTTTCCCCAAATTACTGTATATTGAAAGCTTTGAAATATATCGCTTTGGAGGGGGGTGTACGTTTTAAAGTTCTTGCACCTAATTATATTCCCACTTTTTTTCATGAATCCCAAATGTCTGGCTCTATCTTTAACATATGGATGAGCACATCACAACCAGTGTAATGGCCACCATACGCCTCCATGCACTTTCGTAGAGGGAGAGTGGAAGTAATGCTGTGATCGGCTCTCGAGGGAGAACATTGCATTTCCTGTCCTAATCATATTTTGCTGGTAATCTTGTTGTAAAATGTCACTCTTCGTGAAGTCATGTCCCCCTTCTCCCTCTTTTCCACTCTTCTGAATCATCCTGGGAAAGCCCTCAAAGTTGTGAGTAATATAGATAAAAGTACATCATGTTGCAATGTGGTCACTTGGTTCAATTTGCTTCTTTTTATTCTTTAAGAAAAACAATAACACTATGTATTCCTGTCTACAAGAGTTTGACCAGCAGGGATTAGACCTCCCTGCATGGTCACTGAAGGTGATCAATTCAGCTCTCCATGTAAGAAGGAGATCATGGGGGACCAACAGGTACCGCTTATGCATTGTTTGCTACAGCATTTCGGGGGCAAATTCGCCCTGAGTGCTTGTGTATTTTTTTCACTGGTTTGCTATATAGAGAGCGCAAGTAGTGCAGTCCCGATTTAAATGGAAATGTGCTTCATTGTCTAGATAAGGATCTTTAATACAGCTTGGGTATGGACCCATAGAGTAACTTGGTCCTCAACATCCACAAACGGATGCCTCTGCAAAAAAGAATCTTGGTACAAAATTCATCCATACTTTATGATCCTAAATGGCTATTAAAGAAAATACTTTATGACAATCCTAATTCAAAAGATTTGATTTTAATGATCACACTATTTCTATAGAAAATGTTTAAGAATGGTTAGGTAAATAGTGGCCTTATAATAACAACTTGATTATTCATACCCCTTGTAAATTTGACGTGTTGTGCTTTTGTAACTCAGGGAAAAGGTTGACTTAATAGGGCCTTTAATTGTTAAATACTTTTAGATTACAAGCTTTAAAACATCACAGTCTCAAGAAACATAAGTTGGGACAAATCGTCATTTCACATACTTCAACAATTACAAAACTAGGTTAAAGATACTATGTCCCTTTTGCAGCCAACATCAAAAGCTGTAGAACTTTGCAGGATTCATGAATATGTCATGTATGTACTATCTGTGAAATTTAAACGTTAGCAGTGTCCTAATACCGGTATTCAAATTGTGCAAGGAAACCCCTTTACTTGCTATACCGTTACTTCACTCTCAGACGGTATGGAGTGATAAACTGGCTTTTTTGTCTTCTTTGGTAATAACATTCATAAAATGAGCTGTAAAGGGTACATGAGCATTTGTCTAAATCAATAACCCACTTCTTTTTATGGCCAAAATTAAACTCATTGAATCCTTGCGCAGCATAAAAGTTACAATCAATCGGTACAATGGTCTGAAAATCAGACTATTACTTACTGGTTCTATAGCTCTTAAGTCGATTCAACAATTAATAGTTGTTATTTTCCCACTTAAAGACCTTTTCAAGCCCCCTTTTTTTTAGGGAAGTTCTAAATTAGTATTTACTTTCAAATTCTAAATTAGTATTTACTTTCAATTTAACCTTTTCTTTTTGGGGGCCTGCAAATAGGACATAGCTAGTACTTTTTAATAATAATTAGGTTCTTAACTACCCCTGTATATAGTATATGCTTTCAACTTGATAGAATTGACTTGAGTATGGCTACATCTAGGCGTGCTACTTCATGCACTGTACCTTTATAGAAAGTATATCATTACACATGTACATGTACGTAAGATCTTTTAGAACAGAACTAATTTGCTATGAATATGTACGTTTGATATGGACATCCTGTTGCCTTTATAGGAAAAATGAAAAGTGATCCGTCTGTTACATGACTGTCCACTGTTTTATAATCTGTACCTTACAAAGTAATATCATTAAATGTACGGAATGATCTTTTATTAAAACGGAACTGATTTGTTATGAATATAATTATGTTCATTTGATATGGACATCCTGTTGCCTTAGGAAAAAAACAAAGATTAGATGTAGCCTGACAGTCACATGACTATCCACTGTTTAATGGTCTCCTATAAAACTAAAACAATTGCCATTGGCAAGACATCATGTGTGTGTGTGAGTTGTACACATGTACATGTATGTAAAACAAACAAGGTAGGATTGGCGAGGGTGCAACCCTTTTAATCCCTTCCAGGGCCCCGTTGCATAAAGCTTACCATTAATGGTAACTTTGCCATCAATGGCAACTACCATGGTAACAGGGCTCAGCAGCCAATCAGAATCAAGGTTTCCATGGTAGTTACCATTGATGGCAAAGTTACCATCGATGGTAAGTTTTATGCAACGGGGCCCAGGACAGGATTTAATTGTAGGGTAAATTGATCATATGTTGTTCTTCAAATTGGCAACAATAACAACTTTCTTTTATTGCTCCTCTGTTCTAATAAAATATAATGGTCTAAACAGTGTACATGTATCTGCAAACATTATACATACATGTACACTGTAGGAAGGAGTACTTTGTAAAAAAAAAAGTTAGAAAGTGGTTAATTTTTATCAAAGAGCAATGATTTTGAACCTCTCAATGTGTTGCCAATTTAAAGATTTTAAAGTGTTTTTAAAAATAATTTCTGGCATCTAAAGCAATATGATCATGCAACAAAAATGGATGCAATGTGTGCAGAGATTCTTGTCCTTTCTACCCTATGGATCTGGTATACTTTTCAGGGTTGGCATATTTCCCGCTTTGGAGGATTATTTCCCAGACGCCGGGAAATAAGCGGTATTTACCGGTATTTACCGCTTTTTACTGGTATTTACCACTTTTTACTGGGAAATACCGGGAAATACTGGGAAATATATTTTTCCACTCACTTGTTCATAGGGATTGTCCAATTTTGAACATAATATTAATGGTGGTGAGTATGGTTGCTCTGGTGGGTACTATTTGTGTGTGTGGGTGTGTGTGTTTGTTTGTGTCTGTTATTATGAAATGCTGGAAAAAATACAGGAAAAAGATCCCAAATATACTCCTAATCTAGATATGATGTTCTTCATTAAGTCAGTTGCTAATTACCATATTCATAAGGAGTGTCGTGGTCGAGTGGTTTAAGGCGCTTGATTGGAGATGCCAAGGTCAAGGGTTCGAATCCCGACACAGCACTAATATCCTTTGGCAAGATTTTAACCTACACTTGCTACCATCCACCCAGGTGTTAAATGGGTACCCGGTAGGATGTGACNAGTGGGGGGCCGGGCCTTGAACCAGGTGCTTTTCCCTGTACTTTCTTCCATTTAGACTACCAAAATCCATTGTATGGAAATACAAAACCTGTATAGTTTATTTGATAAGGATTTTTTTTACTGGTATGAACTAAGGCAAAACGAGGTACATGTATGAGCATTGTTTCGAATAAAATCTGAATTCAGAATCAGTACTGTTTTCGTCTAAACATTGTATCCTGTTAAAACTAAAAAGCATATCAAAAGGTTTCAACAAGGTTCTATCTAGGTCAATGGTATTTTGCACTTGACCATACCAAGATTTTGACACTGTTTACCTATAGTCACCTCAGTGTCACTAAAGGGAAAAACCCTTGGGATGACCAGTCAGTCAGTGGAGCCAATCTGACTAACAACAATAAGTTCACTCTGAGTCAGAATTCAAGGTAACAAGGGCACTACTACTAATCACAACAAACAACTCTATCCTTAAGGCGAAGAAAATATCCCACGTGCTATATCTCATACAAGGGTTATGTCCCTTTTTACCTTTGAGATGCACATAATTGTAAAACATGTATGAAGGAATTAATGGAAGTATTGGAATCTAAAGCCAATTTAGAGGAACTGAAAGAAGACAGTTACATGTATTGTCAGTCATGACACACATCTACAATGTAGAATGCAAAAATAATAATCATTCACATTTTAGACAGACCTTCACAATCACAAGTATCATATTGTCATTACTATTTTTTTTTTTTTTTTTTTTTTTTTTTTTTTTTTTTGGGGGGGGGGGGGTCTCCAATTTCATTAACTGACTGCATCTATTTCATAATGCAACAGTATCATAGGATCCTGAGATCCTATTATGCACATTGTATACTGTTCCTGTAATCCTACATTTTCCCCTAAATGGTTGACAGTCTAGGGAAAGTTTATGGAACAGTGTTGGTTTGGACATACTGTTCTATTGTATATAATTTCTCCCATGTCAGCCTTCCTTGAAGTAAATGTGGCACAATTTCTAAACAACTTCTTGCAATCTCTTACCCTCAAATCATTGATATCACTGTAGCCTCCAATGTAGAGCTCTCCCAGTATTCGACTGACGTCCAGGGCACTCTGAGACTCAGGGGTCAAGTAATTGACCGGTGCTGCGATGTTGTTGATGGTGGCAAAGGTCGTCCCAGGGAACGCACTACCAAGATTGAAGATGGCTACGCTGTATGTGACGTTAGGTTGTAATGTACCCTCTCCGATATACAGCTAAAAGAGAAAGTTTGAAGGAAATATAATATATAGAGTTATATATTTGTTTACCTCAACATTATTTAGAGGTTTAATAATAAGATATAGCAAGCATTGCAATGCTTTGACTGACATACATGTACTTAACTACTGTTTCTACAGCATTATATCCCAGTCACCCGACGATTACAATAGACTGAACAAAACAATTACTTTTAACATGTACCGGTACCTTAAAGATGTCATTAGTTATTGATCTTTTAGGGGTCAGTTTTGCTGTGTGACAGGGGTACCACATACAGAATATCAAAGTAATTTACAAGATTTTGCTAAAATACTATATAAGGAGATCACATGTGCCAAGTTGTCTTTCTAAACTGGTAGGTCACCAAGTGAGTGACTGTTAAAAGGTTGCTGTCAGAAGTGGGCTATCTTATGCTACATTGATGCTTTAAGAGTCTATAGTCTATGCAAACCAGCCAACATGGAACATCAGCAATTGAACAAAAAAATTCTATGACAGTACCTCCACCAGTGAATCTGCCTCCACCTTCCACTCTAGGTACAGCCTCTGATTATTGACCCCAAGGGCAAAGAACAGGTCCCTCTGGGCCTCGGTGTTGCCCCCCTCCTGGTAGATCAGCATCCCGGGGTCATGGCAGTACCGGAAGCTGAACTCTAACACCTGTTCCGCGCCCCTCAGCTGGTTGAGGCTAGCATTGGAAACGGAGTTGTATCTAACGTAAGCATCGATGTCTATGTACTTCTCTGCTGCGGTTGTGCTGATGTTGAGTCCTGCATTAAAGAACATTCACATTAAAAGCTCTCCCTCTTGTTGGTTAGCCCTCTTTAAAAGACTGGGCTTAAATTAATCCAAGGCCACCAAGGCCATGGCTGTGGATGCCCTTTTGATTGGCCTCAATGCCCCTCTCATTGGCTTTGGAGAGGCCCGTTCTAATTCTTCCTATTTGTGCTGTAATATTGGAATGTGTCCTACAGAAAAGTGGCCTTGCCCTAAAAATATTGAAATTTATGGCCTGAAAAGATGATGATCATGATCATCAATTCTTGTTTTAGATCTGTGGGTTCTGAGATGACTGAACAGGTAAATTCAGCCCTGAATTTTCTTGGGCACTGAAACAAAGGGAGCAGAGGCAAAGATCAGGCCTTTGATTATGGGGCTGTTGCTTTCGTTACCTTAACTTGGTTTCGGCTTGTTTTATTCAACTCACTACAAAGGTGCTTCTGCCCTTGATAATCTTACAGTCAAAGAGATGCAAGCTTGATACAAGTAAATGCACAATCTGCAACATACATGTACCGGGTATATAAAAGTCAATAAGAAAATGAAAAATATCTCACAAGGGGAATTTTCTCCTCTCAACTTGTAAAGACTGCACTGAAAGGAAAATACAAGTTTCTCTAAATATGGGAAACTACCTGTAATAAGCTTTGAGAGAAATTGTATTTAACATTCATTTTTCAAAACAAAATTTACTTTTATATATGTATTTTCTTTATCACTTGCAGTAAATTTTAATGCAAACAAACTTTTTGGGGAAAGTTGTATTACATCATATAGTACATGTATGATCTTCAAAATTTCGACAAAAGCTAGCTTACCTGAAATAAGTAATAGTACAAAAATTGTGACTGCTTGATTGTATGTTCTTGATGGACAACCTCTCCTCCACGATTGGCAAGCTGCCCGCCAACACACAACATCATTAGTGTTCTTTGGATTCATCTTCCTCTTCGTAGGGAAAATTCTTGTTACAGTACTGTTGTGGAATGATGAAGTCATCCTCCTCCTGTTAGACATTCTTAATGAATTATTTGAATGATCATTTTCACATGTGGACGTTGTCAGCAGAGTTGTTCTTTCAAACTGCATCGTTATGTTCTTCTGGCACATGTTGACAAAATAATGTGTGAAATGTGCCACATGAATCCTTTGGTCCCATACAAAAGCTCCAAGTTCAGACTCAGAGCAGTCATGTAAATTTCAGTCAAGTCAGAAGAAGAAAAACATGTTGCACATCCTAATGGAACATGAGTGAGCTCCCATCAAAAAATGTTTCCAAAAACATTTCAGCCTTTTCTTCTCATTTAATCTTGAAGTCGAAGAGTGTGTCCTTTACCGGTCCATGTCACTGAAGTTTGCTACTTGTAGCTTATACATCTAGCAGGAACATATGAAGAGAGAGAAAAAAGAGAATACAACAAATCATTAAAATTCCATTGAAATGTAGCACAAAGGCACATAAACAATAATGTGGGTAAAGTTTTGTTTGTTATTGTCATTAAAAAATGATAACTTGACACAAGTGAAAAGACTCTTCACACCGAAAATCAAAGTAAAAAAGATCATTCAATTCAATTCGTACAAGAAATGTTATACAACAGTGCAAATACATCAATCCAATTTACATTACTGGTATGTGCAGAAGGAAAAAAATAAGGAGTGACCAATAAGAGAACATTATTTCTCCTAACTGGCAAACCTTTATGATCTTACATACATGGACAAGATAGGAATTGCCATTGGATACTTGCAATGACCAATTACAGAGCATTAGGTTCTCTTAACTGGCCAATCACTGAAAAGCTTGACTAGGCCAGAACAATGCTGGAGCAATTTGCGATACACAAATCTTTGCAAAGCCAGGGCAGCTACTACATTGATGTATATCATCTGTTCAAAACCAGAAGGGCGTTAACCCTGCGTTAAAGTATATGAGTTAACGCCCTTCTGTCTCCAAATAGAGGATAAGCGTACAATGTACATACATGTATATTTCAGCCTGCATCGCTTGTTTTTTCACTTTTATGAGTTCTCTATACTGTATAAACCCTTCTCCTACTTACTACTAGACTAGAATTACATTATTTGTCTAGATCACAAACACAAATAAAACACAATGGTGTACAATTACATCTGTAGACTAGACAGTATTCATACAGCCACATTTTACAAAAAGGTACTGTACTACAGTTGTAAAAGGAATGATTCTAATCATTTTTATTGAATCTCAGATATGTCTGAAGAGATAGCATATAAGAAAGCAAGGTTTTATGCCTTTAATCAGGCTGCAATTGCAGCACATTTCAAACACCTGTCAATTTATTTCTTGATCAAAATGAAGACTCCAGACCCCAGACCAGACAAAAAAAGAAACATGCTGCGCTTTTCTAATGAGTGAATTAATTAATTTGTCATGAGAGAAATTCAATTATAAATACCTACTGTACCCTCCTCTCTATATATCTTTAATAAAGAAAAGTAAAAGTCACCATGATCCCGCCATTAACTTGTCTGTCCACAGCAATCATGGGATGCTCTTCACATTAAATTCCAAATTGGCCAAATTGGTTAATTCAAGTCCAACAGCGCTTTAACCATATCGGACAGAGTACAGGAAATTGTTCGTTTACTGGTCGTAATAAGCCTGATGTCCCTTGGGCATCGTGGGGATACAATACATGTATTTAGGAAAGGCCTACAATGAAGACAGGGTATGATGTTATGTGATTTATGTATTTTCATCTGACCGAAAGTTCATTGTATTTTCTATTCTGCATTTTAAAATTAAAGGTAAAGACCAGTATTGGAAATGCCCCAATTTCAAAAAATGAAATGGAAGCTCTCATTACCAATCATGTGAAAGAATATGTTTTGACTAATACATGATGACACAAAATT
>BEXV01000320.1:136841-156535 GCA_003118195.1 Hemicentrotus pulcherrimus | reverse complement strand
CCCCCCCCCCCCCCAGTTATCATTTAAGAGCAATTCAACCCCAATAGTAAGTTGATTCTGAGGGAAGCATAACAAAATCCTCATTTATCAGAACATAAAGGAAGAAATGTAAAAGTCCTGTGCAATCTCACGCACTAGACGCTGGAATGGCAGTTTTCGGATGAGAAGCTCAGTGCTCTTCTGGTAGCGGCGAATCCCTCTCAGGGCGACTGTGCTAGGCATGTATCAATGAGGTAACCCTCTTGGCGTGGATGGCACACAGGTTGGTGTCCTCAAAGAGGCCAACTAGGTATGTGGCAAGAAGATAATCAAGAAACCCTGATTTTTACCAATGTGTTGGCTGAAAAATCCCACAAGTTTGGTGTTTTGCACTTTATTCCAGTTTTTCAAGACCAGCAAGAACCTTTTTTGGCATGTTGGTATCAGGACTAGCAGTTCAATACATGCACGTCTTTTTGGGGTATGATATTTATGACAGGAATCATTAGGGAATCATTTAGGATAAAATACATTGTAATGGACAATAGTATGTGATTTTCTAAATACTGTAACACTAGAAACTTTGTGCCTTAAAATTTTCGCAAGTTAACAGCCTTTTAGAAGAAGAAACTTTTGAGAATTTACACAATTCATTGATGTGTCAGTTGTAAATGTAGTTCAATTATTTTGCAGAACGAAATGTTAAGTTTAAGTAATCAAAACCTCAAAGTAATCAAAACCTCACAAAGGCACTAATTGATTTGGTTTTACTTTTGTTTTAAACAAACTTTGATGTCAGTCCTTGACATTGAAAAATATCCAGGGTACAAGATATATTCCAACTGAATAGCACAGTATCCAGACCTTCTAGCAACCCTCAAGATTGCCCCCTCTACCCAACTTTGTTCTTTACCGTCTAATGGGATAATCTCTCTCATTTCCCTAGTCACGCAGATCTTGTCTATAACTATTAGAGCTGTGTGACGGACTACCGCTTTGATTTGCAGGACAGGTTTTAAACATGCCTCTGTCTCTTTTTATAATCTCTTTATTCCAATCCCTCCCCCTTACCTGACCTGAGTTTACGAAAACACCCCTGGACCCCTCCATTTCTCCAGCAACACTGCACCCCTTTACTCTTCCAAAGTTCCAATGTATTTTTCTTTGTTTACTCTTGCTCTATATTTCTCTACAATTTCTCCCGCTCAATTTACCCTCTCTCTCCCTCTGTCTCCAATTTCCATCTCACAATTTTGTAGTTTTCATAGATTTCAATTTGTTTCTTTCCCTCCATATCATATATCCTTCTACTTTTCAAAATACTTCCCTAGCTGGGTTTTTTCTTCCTTTTTGTTTGCTTGTTATTGGAGTTTTTGTTGTTATTAAACACACATACATGTACACACTCTCTCTCTCCCTATCTCTCCCTGTTATCTCATATTTTTGTGTTGTTTGTTTTTCTGCCCATTTTCTTTGTACTCTTTTCACTTTTATTATTACTGTCCACGCAATGAACATCCACAGCTCTTAGAAAAGAAAATGGCCTGTCAATAATCAAACAATTTTTACAATTCAGTCAACTACACTACAAAGTATGTACCAATTTGTATTTGACCATGGTTTATGAACGCTACCCTAATTTCAAACCAACAGGCCCCATACAACCTGTGAGCCTGTTTCTAATTTTTAGAGAGGAAATTCTGAGTCAGAACTTTGCAAGTGATGTGAGAACACCTAAGACAGAAATCTAAAGGGGTAAAAAGTGAGGGTTTGAAGAGTGTGTGAGAGAGAGAGAGAGTGAGAGAGAGAGAGAGAGAGAGAGGCAGAGAGAGGCAAAGAGAGATGGAATAAAAAAACAAGGAAAGAAAGAGAGACAAAGAGGGGAGGGAGTGGGGTAAGGATGCATATTCATCTATTCATCATACATGTATGTGTATCTAGCTCCAATGCAATTTCATGGGTTCTGCCCAGCCCAGTTGTCATGTCTACCAACTACTGACTGCCCATACTACTAGTATTTTATTACTCTAGGTTTTAGGAGGTCGTGTGGCACGACGCATCGTCGTCTGGATCTCATGACTTTCGTCATAGGCGAAAATTCTAGCTCTGCGCTGAGCAATCAAAAATGCAAAAATTATTATCGCCGCGTTGTGTGTCAGCGCCCCCCCTCTCCCCTGTTCTCGATGCAGGCTTCTCTTCTTCTCTCATCTTCTTCTTCCTTTTTCTTCTTGATCTTCTTCTTCTCCTCATCCTTTTTCTTCTCAAGTTCTTTGCTATGAGTGAGAATGGCTTTATTACTTATGACTGTATGTACTATTGGTTACCTGCAACAAGAGTAATTTTATTATGTTTGTCAATTCAATTCACCACATCACACAATTTCTAGGACATGAAAATATGTTAGCTGTTTTCCTTTCGACATCATTACATGCATTGTGCGAGTGGTTGTGAATGTAATTCAATTTTACATGGCTAGGGTCTACTAGCTAGTCTATAGGCCTAGAGTCTAGATCTATTTAAAGTTAACAATAAATAACAATAAATAACAGCTCAACAATTGAACAAGACAACAGTCAACAGAACTGAACTGTGATGTGAACACATAACAGGTTTCATGGATGCAAATACTGTGGTTTTACTGCACATCTATCAATTATCATGTCCATGGTAGATCCCTCTAGCCTGGATCGTAACGTTATATTGAATAAACAGCAAAACCATATGACCATGAGATAAAACAAACAAAACAAATCACACATGGGACTGGGCTACCAGTTTTGAGACACAAAATATTTCATAACATTAAGTCTTCAAATGACATTTGCCAGTGTTTACGGCGACAAAACATAAATCTTACCACTTGAGAAAGAACATTTCGGTTTATTTGTATCCTTTCTAGCACCTAAATATTAGAGTAGAAGCTGAAATCCCTCTAAGAACTGGGAAAATCCTCCACTAATTGAAAGCAAATACCGACCACAATACAAATTACAATCCAACGACAATTTAAATCGTAGAGTACTAGGTATTCATAGTGCTAGTGACGAACCAGCTAGCGCCAATCACGCAGCGCAACGGGGACGCCGTGCGGTAGTCAGGCGTTTACTGGGCGGAGATTATGAGTGGCTTCGTAGAATGTGAGTCATCTTTACATCTTCAGTGGAGCGTGAAAAGTGATCAATGTGTAAAGTTGAAACTCGATGGCCTTTTTCCCCCATTTCAGCATGTCTCCCTCTCACGTTTATACGCGAGACAGTATAAACTCACTTTACGATGATATGCCTCCCCAAAATGGTGTGCACTAAATTTATATAATTCAGTAGGCCTACTTTCGTCTACTTTAGACAGCAAAGTCATGAAAAATTTGTACAGGATTCAAGATTCAAGATAATAATTATTTAAAAATAAAGAAAAGAATTATCAATAAGTAAACAAAAAGAATATAAAGGCTGACTCAAAGTTACTTCACAAACATCGAAATAGTAGGTAGATAAAACCTTTAAGATAACCTCTTTTTTTAAAATATATAATTACGGTCATTCTAATTTTAAATCAGTGTAAGATTTGAAATTAGACTCTTTCCCTACTTATATTTGTCCCATTACTATTTGTTTCTCTATTCTCTTATCCATACATATTCATTTCACATCATTTGCA
The DNA here is from genome assembly GCA_003118195.1 of Hemicentrotus pulcherrimus. Taxonomy (NCBI): domain Eukaryota; kingdom Metazoa; phylum Echinodermata; class Echinoidea; order Camarodonta; family Strongylocentrotidae; genus Hemicentrotus; species Hemicentrotus pulcherrimus. Next base: position 152,899 of record BEXV01000320.1, on the reverse strand, counting down.
TGTTCATATCATTAATTCATCTCCACCATTCATCTTCTTTACATACCAATTAAGTTTTCCATTTCACCTGGTATGTTCCTTTGTTCTCCTCTCACTCTCTTCTCATTCTTTATTCACGAGTCTTGTGTGTATGCTTTACATATTTCCACTTCTTGCTTATCATTAGTTCTCTTCTCCTTTGCTTATGAATATTCAGTTTTATATTTAAATCCTATAGTTGTTCCATTTGAATATAATTTGCATGAAGCACATTTTAAAACAGCATGATATATACTGTACAATAAAACAGGACAGACCTGCACAAGACTTACTCCGGGTGTGATGTGTTGTTTTAGGGCTCGGGAGACTTATTTTAGGAGAGAGGAACTGAGTGAGATATTAGCAGTGCTGTGTAAGATTGGTGATTTACAAGAGGTGAATTATTATATTAGTTTACACTGGTGGCAGCGGTGGGATTAATGTTCAAGCTCGAGTATTTTCTCAACATGGTGTTACTCCGGGTTGCGAAGGAATGTTTGAGCCCCAACTTCGAGAGCATCTTTCTGGTACCGGGTGGTCCCTGTATTAAAGCGTTTAAGAATATTAACATTCAGTCGTTAATGAGTAACTAGCAAAATTTTCCCCCCAAAATAAGGAGCCCCTTCCATTTCCTGCTAGTATCATTACTTCTTTGGTTACGTCACTGTAAAGAAACTCTTCAAAAGAATAGAAAACAACTATTTTCCTAGTTAGAAGGAAGGATAACTTGATTTTTCCTCCTTCGTCACCCCCTCAGTAAATTCAAGTAGCTCTTTCTCAGTGAGCCTTTTTTGGATGCCACACCCCGGTGCCACACGCAGCCAAATTTTCCACTTGATAGTTTTCTTTTATAATTATCTTGACGATGTGAGGGGTACGAACCCTAGCTCGGACCCTGTCACGGTCCTGGTCATGAACATCCAATTCCGTGTCCTTTTCTTTAGTAGAACATCTAATATTCATTAACTGATTAAAACTAAAACTCGTCAATGGACTAGAATTCAAGTCAAATATAATATCGTAGATTCAAACTAAATTAATTAACATCCATATGACCCTGAAGACACAGTCATAATAAAATTCAAATAGATTCTCGTGTAGTGTCCCTCGATCGTTTGTCTCTCGTACGAGTTTTGTCTGGTACCGTTTTTTTATCTATTCAATTTTGAGTAGTCTAGGATTATATTCATATTTGAATAATTGTTTTGTATTCAGTGTTCACAAACTTGACATTCATTGTTCAATGAGGACTTTGAGTCAGGATTTAACTGCATTATGAATAAAAGGAACAAAAGAAGCGAATACGGTGTAGCCCTGCCTAAGATTACAACAAACATCTTTTCATTTTTCCATTTTTTATTTTTTTTAGTGTTCAAGTAATCGAGAGCCGTTTCCCTAAAAATTCTTAATTTAGCTTGGCTCTCGTACAATTCCTCAATATCATACAGATAGTGTAAAGGCTGAGCTTGATGGTTTCCGTGTGTTGTAAGCCTCCTTAGAGCTTTGGATTTTAAAACAGAAAGAAAGAACAAAAATAATTTGTCTTTGAATATGTTTCCATACATCATGTTCCAAAACGTTCTGCATTCAAGACTACAATAATTTATGTAAATCTAAAATATAGAGCGTAGTGACGTCATCGGAGGTGTCTGATGAGTATCTACAGCCCATCGACTGTGACCGTGCACATCAAACATTCTCTTTCCAGGGTTTCGTGCATGCAGTGCAGCGGACGGATCGCTTTTATCAACACAACATACAGCACATAATGGATCCTATGATGAATATGGTAAGATAATGAGATATCATAATTCCCTATTTTGTATTGCAATGCCCATATGTTGTTACATTTTTGTATTGCAATGTTCGTTCTGTAATTTTGTTTGTGGTCCCAGGTGTTTATATTTGCGTGCGTATTTTCTGTGTCTGTTCTCCTAACTTCTTCGATCTTCGGTGCACATGCAGTCTGCTTCCTGACCATGGTCTCCGAATTGTTACTGTTAATTCACTAAAATTCACTAATTCACAAATTACTAAAATCAGAAGCACTAATCTATCGATCTGTTTACAGTGGTTAAAAGAATTAATTTAAAAATTGATGTTGGAGGATGGGATTGGGATGGGGTGTCCAAATAAAAGTTCAGCTCATGCATTATGCATTTTCACAAAAATCTAAGAATATGATAATCTAGAGTCTACCAAAGACCAATTATAAAAGGTGCGATTAGAAAATGTATTGTGAAAATAATTCTGGCGATATAGATCTAGACCTATCTAAAACAATTTGATGTCGGTTCTGAATGTGCCAACATTGTAAGTTAAAAAGTCATAAAAATAATTAGCCTTCTCATGCAAAAGAATTTAGATGTCTAGGGATTTACCCCTGAAAAGCGATCCATCAGAAGTGAGAATAGAGTATAAATATCAAGCACAATATGCAATCGGTGGGTACAAGCCTTAGATTAAGCAGCCAGGAGCAAGGGGCAATTTATTTTTAAAAGTTGCCCCTACGGGCCCTAGCCCACGGGGATTTTCCAGAGCAAGGGGCAATTTCTTAACAATCAGGGGCAATTTTCCAAAAACAGATAATTAGCCACTAATTAATTAGACCCTCTAAGTTCAAAGAATGTGAATAGAGGTCTACGATCAATTTAATAACGTTTTAATAAAAACAAGATCAACAGGAAAGATTGACTAGGAAGTTAGGAACATCAATTTGCACATTAAACAGTATTTTAAAGTAACTAAAAATATTGATGAGCAAATGAATAAATAAATTGTCAATTTCACAATTATTAACATCGTACGGTTTACCCCAAATCTTCTGCCACACTCTGGGCAGTAGGAGCAAATTTGAAGAATTATCTTTTTAATTGTTGTAGACCCTATAACCAAAGAAATAAGAAGAAATCTGAGCAACTATTTGTATTAAAGATCGTTCATGGAAAAATGTCCTTAGACATTCGACAGCTGAAGTTGCGTAACGTGCGTTCTCGAAACCAAAATCGTTGCTCGCACACACACTCCCTGGTGGGATGCTGGCGGGCTGAAGTTTGCCAACGAAACCAATGCACCTTCGGAGATTCGCAGCGCGCAAATTTATCGGGACTCTATAGGTTTTTGGTGTGAAGCTGGCCGGCTAGCTTTTTGCCAAAACAAGGCTAGGTCGGCTGCTGGCGAAATGAGAGTAACTACGATCGAGAAAATAGGTGTTCTAAACTTATCAATACGAGAATTCTAAATTCTATTTGAGATGAAATAATAAACTAGACCTACAAACAAACCTCGACAGATCTCTAATGACTGTTTGAATGCTTGTTTATTTCTCCATTTGACGATTTGCTTTCTTGATCCTTCGATACATTTTTACGTGCATGCGCCACATGCACACCAATTACTAGCGATCGCTTGATATGAACGTACGGTACGGACGCACGTGCACTAGCATGTAGTATAACCAATGGGGGCATTATACGTAGCTACAATGTATTAAAGAGCTCGTGCGCGGCAAACTGTTCGTGGTTCTGAATCACGAACGGTTTGCTGCGCAAGTGTTTCCGTGAAAATGCGCCCTTTACGAATAGTTCGTGTATTTTTCCGTTTTAATAATTTACGGGCGCATTTTCACGGCAAACACTTGCGCCTTGCCTTCTAGTTTTAGATGATTATGGTCGCAATTGGTGGTTTTATGAGCGCAAATTTGCGCCCTGCGCCCGCTTAATCGAAGGCTTGGGTGGGTATAATTCTTACTTACAAATTTAATGACGTCTTCTCTCGAAATTAGCATTTTCAGACACTTGTCGACAAGTCTTCTTTTTTCTTTTCAAAAGACTGCACAATTTGCCATTCTTTTGTCAATATTTTCATTTTAAAATGTTGCTCCCAATTCCAAAGAAAATACTGTCATTAGCTGATTCTAAATTCCTCTTTCCATCTGTAAGTTTTAAAAAAATATATAATGTACATGTCCTGCTGCCTCCTTTCACCTGCCTGTAAAATCATGAATTGATATACATGTATTAATATTCAATCACAAATGTTCATAACATGCATTTTGAAATAAATATGATACAACAAAACCTGCTATAGCAACCACCTACCCTTGTACAATGTACATACAGGTGCGTATATGCTGTTTGTAGAATGCATTTGGTTATAATTTGTATCAATATTTACATACATGTAGGTGAAATGTGTGCCAATATAAATTACATGTAGTTCTGTACCTCAAAAGAATACAATTAAAGGTAAAGACCAGTTATGGTCATGCGATTGCATTGTGAAAGAAACGTTGTGGAATCGATCAGAAAAGGTTGATCATCTAGCATCTACATGTACATGTAGCATCTGCAAGGTTCTGGAATCATCAAAATGATAAGAAATTTGGCCCATTCTTCGTAAAGTTCCAAGCACTATACATGTACACAGAAAGATGTATATATGGGTGTATACCCTGTATCTCTCACAGACCATGAGAGAAACAAATTTACCAAATATATGAATTAGGAGGAGGTTTCCTGGCAATTTTTTTATCATCATGTATTAGTCAAAACATATTCTTTCACATGATTGGAAATAAGAGCTTCCATTTCATTTTTTTTTAAATTGGGGTGTTTCCAATACTGGTCTTTACCTTTAAACTTCCTTTGTTTTAATGCATCTACATGTACATGTACAGTGTATACTCTTATGCGATCTATTTTTTTCCTTTTTCTTTTTTGGTTTTTGGTTGTTTCACATACACTGTACAGTGTACATGTATCTTGAGCATTCGCTTTTAAGTGGATTTAGTGCCCTTAATACAATTCTCAAATACACCCTGTAGTCCTGTACAGTATATAATTTGGACAGTGGATATTCTTATACGGTAATGACAATTTCCCAGTACTTCACTTGAATTGTCTTAATATACAAGTGGTACAATGCATGCTTGCAGTATAAGTTCAGGGGGTGTTTCACAAAGATCCTACATGTACAGTGTACATGTAAGTTGAACTTATCTCTAAGTTTGACTTAACAATTATGGAAAGCCGTTACCATCATTGAAAATATTTTGTAAAAATAAATTCAAAAGGCATAAAATGTTGATTCAAATCATTCATATTTTCTATTATCTTGGGAGATTTCATGTTCTTGATGTGGAATTTATAAAAAGTCTAAAATACTTGAATTTTCGCTTTTGAATAGATTTATTTTAAGGCTACAAGTGGCTCTCCATAATTTTAAAGTCCAACTTAGAGTTAAGTTCAACTTAGGATCTTTGTGAAATATCCCCAGGGATGGTATCCCTGAATTCAAATTCAATTCAAATTCACATTTATTCTGCAAAAGATTAAAAAATCAAAATGAAATCATTACAAATGAAATCATTATAAATTCCGGGATTGGTAAAATAAGTTTAAAACTTGTAAACAAGCAATCCCAAACATAAAAACATACAGATACAATACAATACAATGAAATACGATACAATACAATACAATACTAATAATGTTACATGCTAACAAAATATATGAATCAATTATGTATTTCAATAAATCAATAAGTGGCAAGTATTGTTCTTTGCAGTTTAAGTTTAAATGCATTTTGGTTCTTAACACTCTTTAAATGACTTAACATTGAGTTCCATTTATGAGGAACTTGATATCTAATTGATTTATTTTGAAAAAATGAGTTAGTGAATTTTGGTAGATGGAAGTCGTTCTTTTTTCTTGTATTAAAGGAGTGGACATCTGAGTTCAAATGAAAACTGTCATAAAACGTTACTGGGTAACAAATCATTTTTGAGTTTGTACATAAATAATGAAGTCCCTTGAGAAAAAATATCTGGAAGTTTGAGTAAATTTAAGGATTTAAACAATGAAGAGGTACAATGTGTGCACCCTGAAGGAAGCGTTGCAGCATAACCGAACAGCCCGCTTTTGAAGTTTGATAAGGGGCTTTAATAATTTATTAAACGTTCTCGCCCATACTAAATTACAATACTTTAGGTAGGTACATGTATACATGTATATATTGTATGAGTGTATAGTATAGTAATAGAAGGAAAAAAAAATCAGGTTTAAATTGCAAAAGTAGTTCTAAAATCAATTACAGTCAAATCGGCTTTAGAAATCAAGTTTCAAACTTTCAATTTATAATCATATTTTCAAAATGGAACTAGAACAGATTATATACACCTGTAGACAAATGCCAGGTAAATAATATTTCTAAAATTTGAGATAGCCGGTACTGGTAAAGTACATTGTAGGATTGGTGATGATACATTGTACATGATTCTGTTTAAATTTTCACTAGAGAATAGAGATGACATTGAATTAATATTATTACATTTTAGACTGAGGGAGAACTATTTAGTCTTACTATTTACTATTTGGGACACAGATATTTAATGTGCCCATGAATAGTTTGCCAGTATGGGTCTTTTTGTTCTACTATATGTACATTTCCATATAAATGCTACCTTATTACCCTCCTACAAGTATAAAATGTTCCCATGAAACCTACATGTACAGTGTATATGTATAGTCTATTTAATACAGATATAGTGTGCATGAGCTAAACATATATTTTTACAAAGAATGGAAAACCACCTGAAAATAGGTCTGTACATAAATATTCATGTACATTGGGCCCAAAGCATCCAATAAAAGTAAGTTCTCTGGCATGTACAATGCATTCTTCATGCACCAGATACTCTTGTAAATGAATTACTGGGAAATTTGGGGTCATCTGGTGACTTTCACTGCAGTTCTGATTTAGTGGCTATGGGGCAGATGCACATCAGAGGTCAGAGGTCCAAACTGAATATGGCGAAAACTCTCAAAAGGCCTGTCCTCATCAGCTCGAGATTGCCAAATATCTCGCTATTTGAACTATCCTGATCGCAAATTATCCAGCTAACTTGGGACTTCATCAGCCCGAAGTAGCAATTAGCGGGATATTTGGTCGGGATAATATCCCAAGAAGTCTCGGTCTAGTTTGCAAACTATCCCTCTATTTCCGAAATAGCGAGATAGTTTGCGCCCGTTTTCATCAGACCGAAGTACATGTATGGAGCCAAATATATCCCAATCCTATCATGCACAATGATTTCCGTTTGTCCATGTTTGTAGCTTGTAGTGCATGCTCTAACCTGCGCTCTATGCATGCACAGCCAGTACTTGTTTACGTTTTACAGCGGGGCTAAAATCATAAATCTGCACGCTGGTCATACAGTTGGTCTCTGAAGTCAATCTCGAGATTATTGTATTGGTCTGGTGAAGACGCAATTTTGAGCATCGGGATAATATCCCGAGTCTGAAAATAGCGGGCTATTTGGCAATCTCGAGCTGATGAAAAGAGGCCTAGAGTGATTAGTAAGGTGGTGAAGTCAGATGAAGCATACAGATTGTAAACATACCTGTAGGGGGTAGGTTGTGGCTTTGAAATGCTAAGAAACTGACAACAATCTAGAGAAACCAGCAGGCAGAGAACAGTGAAGTGTAAAACAAGACAAAGACTATTCTAAATACATGTACATGAGATTGAGAAACAATGGTTGTTTTTGATAAACCAAACCGACTTTATTCAAAAGAACATGAACCAAGATAATCACATCAAATGTGGAAACCAATTACAGTAGATTTCATGTTTCCATGAATTCCTATCACTTTTGTTGATTGTGGTTAATGTTTATAGGTAAAGTGATTTCACAGTTCACACAAGCATCATAATTCAATGATATCATTAAGATTTCTTATTATTGTATTAAAAGTGGCAACCTTTTCTGAGGATTTGCACACACAACTTTTTAAGCTGCTATTCACTACCAAATATGCAGTTGAAAGTCTAAAACATTTTGTCGCTCAAAAAGGTACAGGAGACCTGTGCAGACAAAGAGGATAAAAACCTAAAATTGTACTTTGTATGGGAATGAAACTAGGCTACATGTACTGTACATGTACATGTACATTACATGTTATTTATGTACATGTATGCTTTGAAACAGGACTAAATTTAGAGAATGGCCATGTTTGTTTCAAAGTCAGTAGACAGGAAGGAAGGACAGCTATGAATCCAAAGTGCTTCCAACTGCCTTGTGATCTCTTAAAAGGCCCTGTTTTCATTAGTCTGTTATTCCTGATTCTGTGTACCAGTACTTACATGTAGTATGTGTACATGTACACTCTACATGTAGCTCAAGCTCATTTGTAGGGATGATCTATTTCACTGTCTAGATTCCAGCTGGAGCTACACACCCTGTACATGTACATGTATGTATACCTTATGAAATAAACTAACACTTGTTCATGAAATGGTCTGGTGTTTAAAAAATTTCACAATGTACAAGTACATGTACATTTATGAGGGGGTTTCTTGGCTGGTGTAGTACATGTATGAGGGTTTCTTCGCTGGTGTAGACCTGCTATTAAAGACAATGAGCCCATGCTGATAATGAAACTCAAACTAATTCCTTGATCAAGTGAGACTAAATGAAATAGGGTATGTTAATGCTCAACTTTTTCTGGCCAGAATCAGGCATCTGTTACGCGTTTATTTCAAAACACGGTTGTGTCCTTTCTCACTTTTGTAGAATCACCAAAAAATGGCAATCACGACCGCTGATCGTAAACTCACAAAAAGGTGTGTTAATGATAGGCGATTCTGGAAAGTCAGTGATTCTGGGGAGGCATAAACGCGCAATCATTTGTAAACACGTTTAAATGGGGTCAACGCACTGACCTCTAGTGGGTCTACGTAACATGCGCAGTGCAGGTTTGCGAATCCAGCTGCAAGGCCACTGCAAGCGAGAATTGCCTGGAGGAGCCAGAGAAGTGAGCATAAAAAGTACACCGTGGAACTGCAATTACGATGAGCGTTTACGATGAGCGGCTGCGTTTCAAATCGCTCATTCTGCCTTCAAAATTGAGCTTAAATGCACCCATAGAGGACTTCAAAGTCAGACTTTTTGTCTTAAGAAGCCCTTTTGGGTCTATTTCATGCTTGTTCATTAGGCTAATGAGAAGGCACCTTTTCTAAAATGCACTTTTTCTAAACTGTTTTTTTTATGTGCGCAAATATTATGGATACCAGTTTTATTGAAGTTCAGTACTGCAGTTTTTTGGCATGGTTACAGCTCACAAAGCTATTGTGTTTTTTGCTTCTGTGTGTACAATGTACTTCTTGCTCATCATGTAAAGTAAATAAAAAAAGGTGAATTTAACTTTTCACTGGTACAGTGTTTTAAACTTCATTTTTTATTTTCTTTTGACCATTTAATTTTTTGCTTCAACATGTTTCTGTATAATTTAGCTGATGTGACAATGTTCATATACAGGTACAAGTATGTACATGTACATGTAAAACAAAATCCATATTTCATAATATATTATAATAATCCTCCACCCGATCTACAGTAGAGCCTTTACATGTATGTAAACTGAATGGCGATATCTTTTGGTACCATCCTGTACTTCGACTACCGTATGCATGACTCACACATGATTATCTGCTCCTGTTATTTAAGTTTGACTTACATGTATAATGGGTGCTATTGTCTTTGGGTTGACATAAAAGAATCGAGACCTTTTGAACTCATTTAGAAAGTCCCATTGTTTGTTTGTCAGGAGCATCAATTTTTATCAAGTTTTCAAAGACTGCACGTGTCTGATTTGATATCAACTGAACTAATTTACACTGATATACATGTCTGTAAAACTTATGATAACCCTCCAGCTGATCTTGAGCCTTTAAGTAAATTAGAAGGTGATTATCTCATGGTACCAAGCTGTACCTCTTCATTGTGACTACGCTACTGCACAAATTATTATCTGTTATTCAAGTTTCAATTATGATAGGTACTATTGATTTTTTGTTTACATTGGAAGAATCAAGACCTTTTGAACTCGTTAAGCAAATACCATTGTTTGTATCTCTGGAACAGCATTTTTATTATCAGTTTTTAAAGACTGCCCGTGTCTTATATACTGTATAAATTTGAATTGATATGAACGTACCTGAGTCAGTACCCGTACATTCATTGTATACTTGGGGGACACGGATATTTGATTTCCACTGTACACATTTTTTTGTCAATAATGGAGATGTTCTTGACAAAATGTATTGTTCTTATTCAACATAGTGTAATAATGTAAAAAAAATAAACATGCAGGGCATATATCATGCCATGGTACATGTACATTGATTTCAAATTACTTTTATTAAAGTGTGAATTTCTTTTCACTGTTCTAGGAGATACCAAAAAATCCACTTAATTTGTAACAATGAAAAAGAGATTTGGAATCACTTTATAGAAATTGATTGCAGAGATTATAGTTTGAATCACTTCCTGGTACACATATGCAAGGAAACATAATGTTTTATTATAAAATGAAATATTGAAAGTCCACTTTCAATGTCTACCCATTTAAGATTTCACCTTTTTTTCCATAACCAATTTCAATAATTCCATATTTCACTAAAAGTAAATACCGTACTGTACACTGTAGCTACATTGTGTACTTGTGTATGGTACATGTACATGTATGTGATGAATATCATGAATTACCTTCCGTTGTTTACCAAGATAGGCTACATTTTATTTTGTTTAAAATCATGATTGCTTTTCCAAGGTCTGCCTAAAAAATGAACATTTGAACACGTACACATGTACCATACATTGTAAGTGCCTTGATGAGGGACACAAATATTTGATTTCTATTGTACAGTTTATGTATTTCTGTCAATAAAAGCCATGAGATGTTCTTGACAAAATGTATTGTTCTCTTCCAACATAATGTAATAATGTAAAAAAAATATACAGAGCATATCATGCCATGGTACATTGATTTCAAATTACTTATTGAAGGGTGGATTTCTTTTCACTGTCTTTGGAGATACCATACATGTACATGTATGCAATTTGAATGGGATATTTAAAAAAAAAAAAAAAATCAAAAGTGTGAAAAGAACTGAAATCCTTTTGTGGATGGATTGCAGGAATTACAGTTGTATTACTTCCTGGTACAAGTACACATGCAAGGAAACATACTGTGAATATACTTGATGGTATTGTTACAAGAAATGATTATTCAAGTCCACTTTAGTGGTGGCAATGCCCACCCATTTAAAAACATCATTATTCATGATAATATTCTTGAAATGGAAATTCAATTCACAGACTTTCAAGGGATCTGGTAACTTTGTCTCAGATTCTGAAAGAAAATTCTGGATTTAGCACATGATGCAATGATAATTATAAACCTTTAGGTCAGTCAGGAACCCCATGACTTTTACAAGCCGATCGCCTGTCTGATTATCAAGATATTTATGATTGGAATTCCAAATTTTGAAAACCGTTCGCCTGACGGTTTTCATAACACTACAGTCTATTGGGGAAAACGAGTATGGTAAAACCGGTCACTCAAGGATTTTTACTTTTTCGTGGCACTACTTGATCATTTTGAAGCGCGATTTTTTTAGGGCTTCAATATAACACCATATCACAGACACTGATAACACGTAGGGCCGTGTATCTCCCTTTAATAAACAAATACATATTCATTTGCTTGTAAAAAGAGCAAATGCTTTTTTATTGATAGACAATAATGATAGTTCCTAAATTTTACCATCTCAAACATTTTTGAAGTAGCTATGTGTACTTGTATGGTATGTGATGAACTACCTACCATTGTTTGTAAGAAAGGCTACATTTTATGCGGTGGTACTGTACCATAAAATCATGATTGCGCTTCCAAGGTCTGCCTAAAAAATGAACATTTAAACACATACCTGTACATTGTATTAGTGCCTTGATGGGGTTGATCTGTCAATAATGGAGATGGGTGCGGAGATGTTCTTGAGAAAATGTATTTTCCTAAAGCAACATAATGCATATCATGCCATGGTGCATTGATTTTGAATTACCGGTACTCATTGAAGTGTGCATGTCTTTGTGACATTTGAATGATATACATGTATGGAGAGATACCAAAACAAATAGACACATACCTGTATCTAGGACAAAAAAAAGAAGTGAGGTTCACTCAATTGTCTGTTTGTCAGTTTGGTTCTGGTTTCGAACCTCAAAGTTATTTTTTGTTAGGAACTACATGTATGTGTAAACACCCGGTTTCCGCAACTTAAGGTTATTTGAAGTCATAAACCAAGAGTGATCTTAAAGTTAGCATCCTCGCTCAAAGCTAGTGCTGTGCGGACGCAATTGACTTAGAGGCTACGCAGCTTGTAGTTAAAATTGACTTCTTTAACACAGGGCTTGTAGTTAAAAACTTTGGACACCAATGGTTTCTTTCTTGTGTGGATTCTCATCGTCAATGGATCATGATTTATATTAGGTACCAATCACCTATGAACAAAAATTATGTACAGCTAGAATATGTAAAATCAACTTTAAAAACTGAAACCCGCTTTCTATGGGTCAACAGATCTAAGAAAATAAGGAATTTATGTATAAATTAGAATAACATAAAACTGCTCACGCAGAACCCAAGTTGGAGTTGAGTTCCTTGCGAGTCTTTACGAGTGAGTCGAGTACCGGTAGACCACCGGTTTCTCATAAGTTGCTTTTGAATATGTTATATGATGAGTTGATGAGTTGCAAAATTTGTTTACAGAAGTAATATAATAGGAGCTCATACTTTTTATATGCATGTACATGTATGGAACTATGAACATACTGAAATTAGGTTTTTGGTAACACATACTTTAAAGTCCAAAGTTACGACAGTCCTGTGTGAACTGCATGTAGCTAAAGTTACCAAACATGTTTTTATTTAGATAGGCAATCAATAATGATATAAATGTCAATACAAAGATGGCATTGATTGATGAGGGGAATTTGACATGTAACAGTTGAATGACTTCATAAGTCATGATTTTAATCAATTTGAAGTGCAAAAACTGATTTGTAAGCATTTTAGAATGTTTGCTTTGAATTACATCTTCAAAGTCTAGACTCTACATGTACTTGTCTATATTGAGAAAGGGAATTGTACAAAGTACAACTACAGTTCCCAGGTTGAGATAAATCCTTTCAATATTGGAAGGAATCCATAATGAAAGAAAAAATCCCAGCTAAAAAAAAAAAGAGCTTGAGCTTCCGTCACCTTAAAGGGATCCGGTTACTTTGTCTCACATTCTGAAACAAAATCCTGGATTTAGCTCATAATGCTATGATAACTATAAACCTTTAGGTCAGTCGGGAACTCCATAACTTTTACAAGCCGATCACCTGTCTGATTATCAAGATATTTATGAAAGGATTGGATTTTTTTACTTTTATGAGGCACTTCTTGAACATTTTGAAGTGCAATTTTTTTTTAAAGGGCTTCAATATTACACCATATCACAGACACTGGAGGCAGGTGTTTGGCCGTGCATCTCAGATTTAACATTGTTAAATGATCCCTTTATTACAATAGACCTTTTCGTAGTTAGCACATGGGTCAAATGACCCCAAATATCCACAGATCTTTTACTGATGGAGAAGTCCCACTATGTGTATTTTAGAATAATCAATGCCAAAGTCATGTATGTGCTTCATGAAAAGCTTTTGTTCGCCCTCTTGTATCGTAGAATGTACAGTAGGTGCGCACATGAATAATAGAGACTTTTAGATTTGCACATCGAAAGCTTTGACTGCAACGTGTGACGTCATTTTAAGGCTCTGTGCATGCGTCACGTCGCTTCAGTCGGCGAATCGAGAATGCGTCAACCTTGATTTTCCTAAATCTAGTACAGTACTAGTATGCCGCGTGCACGGTTATTCCAGCATGCATGTACATACATGTATATTGTCAAGTGAAATCTAAAAGATTTCTAATTGTAGTCAACATGGGCAGTTAAATACGTTGACACGCATGATCAGTCGGCGTACGTCGTGTTCTCGTCCACTCAATCTAAAAATTCCTAACGAGTACATAACATGAGCACGTATTCGTCTCAGTGGGTTTTACAATTTTATCAGAAATGACCTTTATCTGCCCATGCGCAGATAGTGTTTACGAAATGGCTCATTACATGTACCATGTGAGTATTGGCTAATCCAGTGTATAAATATTACAGAAATGCTTGGTTTATCACATGGCTTCTGTATACTTGGGCATTGCCCGTGAGTCTAGATTTAGCCCCCCCCCCCCCCCCCCCCCCCNCCCCCCCCCCCCCCCCTACCAGTGAAAAAAAATAGGTTACATCTCTTGTATGACAAACCACCAAAATACAGAGAAAGAGAAAGTTTAATGGAATAGGCACTTAGCAAAGAAAGAAAGAGGATATACACATGTATACTAATATCAAGAAATATTCTGTTAAAACCAAAACAGAATTAGGAGTGACATCTATCCGTATTCCGTAGACCTGTAGAAACTCTGTTATAATGATGAAGAATCTTTTCTGTTCTGTCGCACAGTGTTTCCGATTACATCTATGAGACTTGATGAGTCAAAAAGTAAGTTGGAATCTGTTCGACCGGATGTTTCTCTTTCATTCCACCGAAGGATATGAATTATACACCTACATGTACATACCAGCAGCATACATGTAGCTTCATTAGACCCCTTCACACATGGTGCGGAAAACCCCATCATACAACCACCGAGGCAAAATAAAAACATTTTACATGTAGGCTTCCATGATCCATCCCCCTTCAGACAAACAATTTAAAAAGAAATGATAGTTAGGATTTTCTACTTTGAAAGTCGTACAGCAAAATATTTGAGCATTGTTTCAATCAAAATTCAATCAGGGTGCCATTTCTTTACATTGTATATTAAATATTGTTGACCAAGTGTACATTGTACATGTATGCACACCCTTTCACAATACAAACATTTCTTTATTCAATTTTCTTTATACATGTATATAAGCTTCATATAATTTCCTCAAGTCTGAACAAGGCTACATGTATATTGACGTGAAGGGCATGTACATGTAGGAGTGACAAAATGTAGCTGCGTGCAGAAAATGCCTCCGAATCATCTCTTCTGTGAATATATTACAGATACAATAACAAAAATTACAGCATTATGCTGATGTAATTTTATTTTGTGTGAGCGGGCCTTATACACAACTGCCTGGATACGTGCATACATGTACATGTACATGTTATTTTCACTGTTATTATAATTATTGCTATGAAAAATACTGTGTTAAGCATATATTCACCTCCAACTTCTGAATATCCTGACCTCCATTCATGCAATCATATTTCAAACCTGATGTACAGGTACAGGTATATACAAGTAGGAACTCAAGGGAAAGTTATGAAATTTCTTTGAATTATTTGTTATTTTGTTCCTTTGTTTATCTGTTTACTGTTTTGTGTTTTGTTGTTGTTCTAACAAATTCATTGTTTAAGCCAAGTCAAAAGCCATGTAAAACTGAATAATGTTTATGTTCTACACCTGTATTATGATGATTCATATATGTGATAAGTCATATGTGTATTGTTGGCAAAGTGAAATTCCATTTGAGAATACAATTGGAATGAACAGGTGGCATTGTTTGCGAGAGTGCAAAAATCTTTCATATAGTTCAGGCGTTTTTTTGTAAGAGTATACATGCACACAGGCAACATTTAGGCAGGGCTCAACAATTTTTTAATTTTTTTTTACATTGGGCTTGTTCATACAGACTTAAAAATCTAAATCCAGGCCTCTTTCTTTAAAGGTTAGTGTGGATTCTTGTTATAGGCCCATATAAACAGGACCCAAATTATCTGTTATTCTCATCAAATCTCCTTGCACTTTTGTAACCTTTTCTTGCAAGT
Organism: Hemicentrotus pulcherrimus; assembly: GCA_003118195.1. Taxonomy (NCBI): domain Eukaryota; kingdom Metazoa; phylum Echinodermata; class Echinoidea; order Camarodonta; family Strongylocentrotidae; genus Hemicentrotus; species Hemicentrotus pulcherrimus. Next base: position 137,115 of record BEXV01000320.1, on the reverse strand, counting down.
AAATATTTAAAGGGGTCCTTTTCCATGCATGTGTACTTTTTTAGCATAAATGGTTGAATATGCTAGAGATTATATATTTGTACTGAAGTTGAGTTGAATGGCTTAGGCCTGTGTTTGTGTGAATAGAGATATTGATGGAAAGAGAGGAGGAGGGAGAAAAGCAGGTTTCCCTTTCACATACATGTTCATGTACATGTAGCTTGCTCATGCAGTACAAGCAAAGGGACGGGGTAACCACGTTCCATTTTCTATGCTTTAAACATCAGTCTTTAAG
>BEXV01000320.1:89798-112162 GCA_003118195.1 Hemicentrotus pulcherrimus | reverse complement strand
TTGTTATGTTTTATGCTGTTTCACTTGTTTTTAAAATGCATCCTAAGAATAGCATTCCATTTACTATTTTTGAATAAAAAGGTGTTTTTTTTAAATATGAATCTCATGTTTAAAAAAAAAATGCACATTGTGTTAAAAATGCATATTATTTTCTATGTAATTATGCTTAGTGGGTTGAATTCTGTAGTAAGATCGTGTTATATGTGTAAGAGCGCTATTATATTAATACAAACAATGTGTCGCATGGAAAATCGAAATTTAATTTGTCAACACAAACAAAAGGCCTAACTAAAAGTTTTTGCTTATAATTCTCTATTAGTAAAAATGCGATTGAGATCTTGAGATAAATTGTCAACACCACTCTTCATCACAAATTAAATAGTCACCAAACTTCTTTTTAGAACGCCAACTACCTCTGATATTAACGACCGCAGTAGCAATACCTGAACCTGTCCTCTTTGTTTGGTCATCATGATGACCATCATCGTTTTTTTGTCTCGCCTATTAATTATTTCCGTGACCATTAATGTTATCGTCATCATCGTCTCCACTCATCTACGTCATAATGGGGTAGCCGCACGAGTTAGAGAGAATAACATGAATGTTCTTTAATTGTTTCGACCTCCTGCATAATTATTCAACATAACGGAAAAGCCCTAATCAAATTAATGATTGCATATTTATATCGTCATGCATTTTGACGTCACGATCAGTCGTATTCATTAAACATGTTAAAAGCAAAGAGCATTAAGGTAAATGAATCTTTTAACCAATTACTTATTACAAATGCCATTCACCTATTCCTAGTAAACGGGAAATTGCCAATCTCAAATACGAAAACAGGACTTTACACTAAATTTAGAGGTTTTCAATGATTAATTTCGAGATTTTGTTCAACAATCTGACAGTTGGTACTTATGCGAAGTTCAAAATAATGTTAGTTTTATCAGAATGGCTGTCAGATCTACATGCACACCGCACTGCCAATTGAGCTCGTTTTTAATTGGTAAATCTAGTTCATCACCTTTTCTACAAGTTCACAATCCCCTATCGTTTTCCTTCTCCAAAATTGAGAGTTGTCTGCTATTAATGTATAACCCTTGCCCACCTGCCGATTCAATGCTTGAACTAGGGATGTATTTCTGTTTGAACTTTAAATCTATCTCCCTCAGTGTGACTCTTACCCTATCTAGCAAACAGATTTAGGTCATAATGCAACCCAGCTCCTATGATCTCTGTAGGGTTGCTTGTAGTCCCCCTTGATAAGGTTATGTAGCCGTGTGTATGGAGCTTATCAATGTTTCCTTCCCTTAATTATAAGTGCAAACTTAATTTGCGCTATGATACCCCCTCGGCCCTTGTCAACTGCTTAAAGTTGAATCTGCGCTGAATTCGCAGGTAATCACAAAATCATCAATACATGTACAGGCCTATAGAGTATGTAATATAGTCACTTAGAGAATGTAGAACGTGATGTCAGTGCCATCATTTGTTATCTTGATGATGATTATCATTAAGTTGAATTCGGCTTCCGGAAAGAGAGCAAATTAACAAATGATGATATATCTGAGCATTTTAAACTAATAACGGAAAACCCTTTGCACAAAGTTTCAAAATTATTTTTAAGACTATATGTATATGACATGAAGGGTGGGTGGTGGGGGGGGGGCGAATTGTAAACATAACCTTGAATGTCCAGCGATATACCACATCCTACCAATTTTAGGGTTTTTATTGCCAACATTTGTAACATTTTGTTCTAGACGTTATTGATAATGATTTATCTAAAATTGATAATATAGTACTTGCTTCGGCAAAACGCGATCACAATATTCATGTTTTGTAAACATTTAGTGGAAAATTGAAATAGAAGGCTGATATTTCAAGAAGAAATGCTTTAAATGTCTGTTCTGGATGAAATACGAGCGATTTACACACTTTTTGAAAAATCATGAACTGATTATGCTTTTACTTATCTAGGCCTACATAAATTATTGTCTGAATTATTGTCTCAACATGATAAATAATGCTATTGAATTTGTCCGTAACATGTCTTTTTCATACAAAAACCACGACATACATTCGTCTGCCATATCTTACAAGGTTATCAATATCAATGAATGTGGGGTGGGGCAGGGGAGGGGGGGGGGGCTAGCCCAGAATGAGATTACCATCTGTTGTCCACCAAACTGTGTAACATTTTTCCAATAATATTTTTAGACAAAAATATCTATAAGACGGGCAAATGATTTTAGATTCAGTTCTTCCCAAACAAAAAGGATATTTATGAATCCCAGATTTTCCCGATATTTCTTCAAGACTTACCACCTAATTCAATCGAACCAGTGCAAACAATGTACGCCAGAGTCCCGGCGTGAAGCCAACTTGCATCCCCGCTGTTCGCACAATAATATCACAATTGCGAATCGCGCATGACTAGCCAAGTTCAAGACCGCGATACTAGATATTCATCTTTTTCCCCCCTTCTCATCTCCTGGCAAACTCGAGTTTAAAGGTGAGGTCATATCCTTCTGAGGCGTTTTGAAAGGAAAAGTTGTCTGTTTGTGCGATAGGTGTTTTCAGCCATTTGTTTGTTTTCAAGATTCTTACCTATCAATGGTATGACTGATTGACATAAACTAATGTAATTATTGCATACCTTTCACATTAGTCATCGTGAAACCCTTTGAGGACAGTCAGTGGCTTTTCGTTCTATGCCAGTAACTTTTGCAAATACTTGTGATATTCTAAAGCACCGAATTCAAGCGGAAAGAACGCCGGGAGTCGGGATAGCAGTTGCACGAGTCGTGGTGTATTGGTTCTTTCACTTGACTGTTAATGTTAATCCAAGAGTTGAGGGTTTGAATCCCAGCCCGACACTATACGTCATATTGCAAGACATTAATAACAATTTCCCATTACCTGCCCAGGTGTAAATGGTACCTAACAATTATTGTTGGGGAATAATTCGAAGGGTCCGCATGAAGATATAGCCTGGAATAAGAAAAAAGTATGATAATTTTCTTATCAAATTATTAAATAGATGAAGAGCCTTATAACTATGAAACGATATACATATTATACACACTCTAAAAAGTATCTCTAATAGCATTAACAATCATAATATTCTTTAAATTAAATATTTCAGTTTATGATCTTATTCCCCGCTTATTATAGTAATATATTCCCTGTTCTAATTCAATGAATACTCGTAACCTTTGAGTGGATATGAAATGTTAGTTATACATTATTAGAAACTATTGTGAAAAAATATTGTTAGAAATTATTAGAAATCAATAGAAATTGTTGCATATCGTTCAATGCGTGGGCAATGCACGCCATGTGTTAGCTTCTATTCGTTGTCAAAAATGACAGGTGAGAAAAATACATTATTAGAAGGTGCTGATATGAGAGTTAATCTCGGCATCATCAAGCAATATTATGACGCGATCTATGATGTCATAGATACGATCACGTGATGTGTTTAGCGACAATGAACAGTTTAGTGGCGGAAGAAGATTTTTTTCAAAATCATGTCAATATGTTACAGTCTGCTTGAGCATATGTTATCGCATGCAATATTGGTTCGATGTGATTGTTAAAACAGAAACGTATAGGCCTTGGAGAAAAAGTATGCAGTATGTGAACGGAGGACATCACGATTGGAATACTCCCCGGGGAGTGGAGATGTTGCATACCTGTCTGTGGGCTTGATATACAGTGACGTATAAATGATTGCACTTAATCATGAAAATTTCTTCAGTCAATCGAAAGTCATGATAACTTACAAGTATACATTACTCTAAGTTGATTATGTTATCCAACTTGAGTTGAATTGCGGTCAATTTCGGTCAGTTATTCTTTGCGCGTAAGACGGAGCCTAGAATAATAGGCCATTGTCCCATGAACGCGTCAGTTTACAAGAGAAACATGGTAAGTCTCGCGGGGTTCTGAACAGTTTCCCGAGAATTCACGAGAGCGAGTAAAGGCCCACGAAACCGATATATCGGTCTCATTGACCTTCTGATAACTTCTGAGGATTCACTAGATCGACATTGTAGGTCTTCAAAAGTCTTCGAAATATGGTTTTAGATAAGCGTGAAAAAATGTGTATTGGTATGTAAAGCGCCATTTGCTATCAATTGTAACAGCTAGTTATGCAATTGAAATTAAATTTTATTAAAATGAAAGAAATTAACATATTGAAGGTTTCTGTAATTCCAATCATGGTCTGGTTACCCTTGAAAATAGTGAGAGGTTTGATGAAGGATAATTCTCCTATTCGAGAGGTAAATTGGAAAGCTCTATATGCCTGAACTATAAAAGCATTGACGCGATTGATTATGATTTATTCCATAATATTACGTTTTGATTTATTGGCCATTGTGTTAAACCAATCGCCCTTATATACCGCTCTACCGTAACGAAAGAAATATGAATATTCATGAACACCATGCACCACAAGCAACGTGATGACCAATCTCATTTGGTTCGATAATGAATTTTTATCAATACGCTCTCTATTTTGTTTATAAGTAGGGTCGGAAATCCGCTCTTTTCTATTCTCGTCACGGTGTGAAAATCTACGCTAAAATAATGAATTCGCTCACAAAATAGTAGTTCAAACCACTCCTTTTGAGTGAATTCCACTGTGATGTGATGTAGAAGTGGATTCAACTCCAAAACGAATGAATCCTTATATGACTCCTAAAAGAGTGATTTCCACTCCAATGACTCGCCAGCATTGAGAGAGTGCATGAGGCGTAAATGCTTTTAATACAGTACAGGATACCCATCTAAGACAAAATTAATATCTACTGAAATCTTGTTCCTTTAATCAAGTTGAGGTCTCATTTTCCGAGCAGGGTTGTATCTGAGCAGGATACGAGTAAACAAATTTTCCGTCTATAAAAATATGATTTGGAGGTCGACTGTGAAAGCAGTTCGCCTGCCGAGGTGTTTTTCGGATGTTTAAACGATCACGTTTGTGTAGTCTAAATCCAGCCGCACAGTAGCTGTTCAACACGATCGCCAAGGCTTTCGAAAAATCTGAACCAAAGACAATTTTTTGAACGGCCTCGTCCATCGACCAGTGAAATGAACGATCAATACAATGTCATATCGTGTAATGAGAAGGAACAAAAAATCTATAAAGGTTATATGAAATTGCCCTTGATTCGATTTTTCGAAAGTCTTTGCGATGATATTTTGTGTGCTCCCATTGTAAACGTCATTTAAGGTATAATGAGGATTTTTATTGATGATTTATTTTGTTTTTTACCTGACTGCTAAGAAAGTGAGTATAATGCTGGCATATACAGCAATCAGGTGGACTTACGGCTTGATGTCATATCCGAGGGGCTTGGTATATAATGAAGACTGATTTCTTAACCCAGTACACTCGCGCAGTGAGCATCGACTTGGTATATCGAACCTGGGACCTCATGTTTAAGGCACTACTGCTCGGCCACTGAGCCAGAATACAAATCATAACGTTTTTACACAGAAACTAGGTTTGACGGATAAACATTTTTTTACATAGAGTCTAACCGTGATTGCTCGAAAAAAACGCTTGGAGAGCATTGAAGGTAGACTAACAAAAGAAGAAAAAATGGAGGTCACAATATCGGCATAGAGCATTATCCTCCTTCAAGTCCAAACACCAAACTAAGAAAACAGGTTTATTGAAATGGCCAACTTTCTAGCAAAGGTGACAGAAAATACTCGTCTGTATGCTTACTATCGAATTTCAGAGTGTGAAGAATAATTTAATGGCCCAGTTATGACATTTATTTTAGGTTTCAATGCCATGCATGTACTCCGGTGTATTCCGGGCGATCACATCTTGTTTATAGAATAGTCAACAATAATACATTATCATGTGTTACTAGAAAACATTATCTTATAATACGATTATGAAAAATAATCGAATCTATACCTGATGAACATACTTGGCCCTGTTTCTTTCTGTCAGATTTTTTTCTTCCGGGATGATGCCGACCCCCTTTTCGAAATCCTGGAACTGCCCCTGTTTTAGAATCCCTTTAAATTTCTCGACGGTGTTGCATCGAGTATTACACGAGATTTCAAATAAAACTGTCATCGACCGAGTTGCATTTCGTACAATCTGTCGTCGACTTAATGTGATTATGATAGTTGTGGTAGGAACTGAGTTAACAACACGAGAGGTCGTTTATACCATATACCAAGCAATTCAGGTTGTCGAATACAAATCGAGTCCTCGAAGAGGCAATACGAAAAACAAACTGGTCGTAAAAGAGTAATTGAGTTAATTCGATATACATAATACGAGGCATAAACAAGCGTTTTGAGCTCCATGCCTTTAGTGGTTTGTCAAAAATACCTTGAAGACATTTGGTTGAAAGTGAAACATTTGGCTTATCTGGACAGTCACAAATTCATTTTGGTAAAAAATGTCTGTTTGGTTTATGACTTTTTTTCTTCATTTGGTCATATGAAAATCGTATGAACGAATGGGAAGGAAACGGCAAATTACTCAATAGCTCATCATAAATTCATAAATGTAGATAACTGCAAATCATCAACTTTCAATATCTCACAAAGATGCCTATATTGTAACATTTTAAAGCCAGCAGATAAATGCTTACCTGATATTATATTATAAAGGGAAGATTCCACATTATTTTAAAGACCGTCAATACTACTGGGCCAGAAAGGATTAGACCACACAGCGAGGTCACTGATAGGTGGCTATCTCAATAACTCAGCTCTCAACTAACATAAGAAAAAGATGATCATGGGGGATCAACAGGCACCGATTGGGGAAGTGTTTTTATATAGAGGGAGCAAGTAGCTACAAGTAGGACAGTGGGGCTTTAAGGATCAGGCTCTCACTGAGAAACTAAAGAGCGATAATATTAATGATATAAAAAAAATAGCTAATTTTTTACCCCTGTGTGGAGCTTTAGTGACGTCTCCCGTTCACGAATACTTTTAATGGGCATGTGCATATATTTACATAATCATCATATTGAATATGTATATAGTTTTGGATAATAGTGCGTATATTGTGTGCATGGAGAGGCGAGGGCATTATTAGGGGCGGATGTGTGGTGGTCATGTAAATATAAGGCCCTTGCCAACCCGTTATGTAATGCATTGTGTCGTAGCGGATATTGACCCCAGTGGTCGAACAACTGATGATGCAACAAACGCATTTACTATTAGCGAAACTGTGATAATTGTTAAAAAGGAAAAAGTACGATTCCAAATCCCCAAAGAAGAGCATGACTATTAGTGGACAAAAAAAAAAAAGAATTACTGCCATAGAATACCCTTTTCTGTACAAAGGTATCTTTATGCAGTGTAGTATGGCATACACATTTGCATTGAGTCTTAACTTTAAGAACACGAGTTCGAAATTCAATTTAAGAGTCCCAAAGAGAGGTGTAGGGTACGTTTCATGCTGGGCGTGAAAATTTATTAAAAAGTACTCTGCTTTTTCCTTTATTCTTTAGGTGGTCGTAGCACCCACAACGCAACACACTGTCAACATTGTCAAATTAAATGAATGAATGAATGAATGACCCCTCACTCTTTAGTCTTTTAACACACGTCCCTCCATTTTTGAAATAGAGATTCTCAAAGAAAAGCCATTCTTCCAGTTAATCACTAACAATCCTTGAAATCCCTATTAGGCTATTGTAAACGTATTACGCTAATACGGATAACCACGCTCTAGTGTGGGGTTTGAGAAAGGTAAAATAGGGCTTCAATTGCTTTTTTAGATACCGCGGAATGCTCATTTTCCTGCTTTACAGAGACTTATTTAGACAGACCACAATGTAAAGCCCGAAACGATCAACCGTTTAGAGGAATCCGTAAAAAACGATTCCCCTTCTCTAAGTTAAAAGGTTTTCAAAAGGGATTATTACTTTCTGCACTGTTGCTACTCCAACGATGAATATATCAGATGGAAACACCGACACCGGAAGACTGTATACCCAAGAGGAGGTGTTAGTACGTATGGGGTCAATGACGATGTCAGCACCCAAGTCTTGACCCAGTAACAAAAAGTATCTCTACAAACGAAGTATTGAGGAGCATATCATTTGTGCATGTTATGTAGGACTATGTTTAACATTTTAGCTAAAGTATAAACGCTGACACCGAAAAAAACATAAACCAAAATCAAAATATGGTGACACGACATTTGCTCCTGCGACAATTGCTCCGGGCTTTATTTCGTCTAAGATGTAGGGTTAGGGTTAGGGTTTCAATAGGGTTTTATGTTAGGTTTAGGGTTAGGTTTAGGGTAGAGTATAATGTTGAATCCAGGGTTGAAGTTAGCCATTCGATTAGTGTATGTAATTTACAGCGGAGCAATTGTCGCCGGAGCAAATGTCATGGAATCACCAAAATATATTTTCGAATTGGGTACATCTTGATGTCTCAACTATCTTTTAACATCATGCAATATTCAATAAAAAACAAAAATGCGATATAAAATATGAAATCCCCTATGAATATTCAAAGGAAACATATTCGAGTAGTCATCACATAATTACACACGATTTAGTTGGGGTCTGATAGCTGCAAGTTTGCGGTTTGCAGTGCCTCTGTCATTAGCTTATCTTTTACAAAATATTTGATTATTGATGACTTACGCAAACGGTTGTAATTGTTACCATACCTGACGGGATTAAAGAGGCCTGATAAATAACACTTGTATATGATGTACCTGGATGCTTGCATTTACTCTTGTGATTAACAAACCCTGAACGATTAAACTTTGAAATGATCAGATAGACGATCCGAATCATTGGTTTGACGATATTGAATTTAAAGGATTAGCTTTCTTCGAGAAATGACAATAGAGGCCAAATGAAATTAATTCATAGTTTCTCGTTGCCTACTAGTACTACAGGTAATTCCTTTGAGAGCACGTCTCAATATTTTGTTAACTGATTTTTTTTTTTAAATTGAAATTTTTGTTCTGACATGAATTTTTATTTGATTTTTTCATATGCTTGGTCTAAAATGAGGCCATCTATACAAAGAGGTATTAGCACACATCTCAAATTAAACTGTGTTTGAATTTTGACCCAATAACATTTTATGCACAGGATGAATAACCAAATATCAAAATATGATATTGAACCCCTCCTTTTCATTTTCTAAAATTTCGGACTAGAAACAAGAAATCAATTACCCTTGGCCTGAAATATTGAAAGAAACTAGAGAGAGATTGATCCGTATGATGGTCGGTGGAAAGGTTTATGTGATTTGTGGGCCCTAAAATTGCCATAAAGCGATAATTTGCATGAAATTAGCAAATCAGTGCGACGTGATTGATTTGTTCCTTGAAGGCTGACATTTTGGAAAATTATCCCGTATGCTTCCTCGTCTCTACCGAAGAAAAAAATTAATCGATTTTTATATCATATTCTTTATTAACTTTTTTGAAATATTCACGCTAAAGCCATTATTATACGAACCGTGGTGGATGGCCCTTCGTCCTATATTAAAATCATTGGGACATCGGAACCAACTTTGTTTTTTTGGATGAAAATGAACACTAGCTTCTTCCAACGGTTTAGCCATCGGTGACCTGATGGGGCATCTGTCCCTGTTGCCCAATGAAAATGCTGAAAATATCTAAGACGTACATGAGTACTTCAATATATGAAATCATATATAAATAGTTCAACGAGAAGCGTACGACTAATTATGTTGGGCACATGCAAAAAAGCAGTTAGCCCCAGGCCTGCTCCCCCCACCCCCATGGCACACAACGAAACATCCTGAAATCTTTCTTTACTTGCATTTGTATCTATAAAAATGCATTTTCGACAATGGGAGATTCAATGTATATGACAGATGGATTGAGATATATTGAATCACTGTCCGTCCATGATCTGTAAAGTTTGTTCTGACGTTTATCATGGAATAAAAAAAAAAGTTAACAGATTTATCTCTTTTTGGGAAGTGGGAAATTAACGACAGACTTTTTTTCAAACGGGCAAACTTGACATTCCAGAGTACATTCATCAATGCTAAATAGAAGCTGTCTTTCAAGTGTTTTAACCTTTGGGTGTAAATTTCGGCATTTACAACCAAAGACAACCCTCGGAATATTTATCGTTTTTCGAAGTTCTTCTGAAAGTCCGCGCACCACACTCGTACATTCGTCAAGTTTATGATATGCGCCTTCAATATTGTCACTCGAATTCATGATTCATTCGAAACAATTGGACCTAGAATATAGGGTATGATGGAAAAGTAGTGAATTTTTTTGTTGTTGAAATAATTGACCATTGAATTAGCGTAAAGGCTACAAGTAAATTTGGCATGTATACGCTTTAATAATGCGTCCTCCTCGGGGACTATTTCAACCCTATTTGTAATTTTGTTGAAACAGGTGATTTGTATTCAAAAGGCAAGACGGGTCCGGGAGATAATCCAGTATTTTATTTTCCAGTATGTAAATTAACAAGGAATTTAAGATACTGATGATCAATGTGAAAATGTTGATAAAACTGATATAAACATAGAACATTAGTTATACTTATTGGTGCTATTATAGTTTACTCTAGGTCCCGCACACACACACGTAAAAAGGTTAGGCCTATATGAAAAACTAACTCACAACTTTTACCATCATTAAATGAAATATATTTTTTTCTCACGTTTGTGCATTATACCTTGTCGTAATTTAGTGAGCCCTGTCCACTTGCTACTGTGCTAACGAGGCATCACTCAATAGTCCTGTGTCTCCTGTGTGCGCCCAATTTCCTTCTAATTACCTGCCAAATTTACTGCAACCCACTGTTTCTTTGTCTCCTTCCCCTGTTAAAAACGAAACATTTCCCCCTTTCCCCCGCCGTAGATCTAACTGTTTGATATGTTTCCCCTGACGTTTCTTTGTCAAGCCAATGTGCGAACTTCCCGTTTAATCCCGACACCATGCCGTTATTATGGTTTTGCTCCATTGAACATATAATAGGACATTCTAGTTTATCAAGGTGCATTTAATGACAGAGGAAGTACAAGTAGGTCTTCGTGTTTTAGATTCTACCTAAAGAGTCGACTTCCCCACAAAAACTGGGTGAAACGTTCCTTGACTTTCGCTTCCTTTGTTGTAATACCTCAGCCACACCACCAAACCGACTAAAAACCGACCTCAAACCGAAAGGCTTTGCTTTTCGGGGGTAACACAATAATATTTTCCGGTCTTTTGTCGATCTGGCGTTGGTCTTTTCGGTGGGACTTGGGTATCGGATTGAAGTGTCAGAGAAGAATGACAATCTGATCAGTTGATGATGATTGGTGTTATTTTTTAAGTGTTATCATGTTGCGAGATTAATCATCGCGCGATTACTGGGCGTAATCCGCTTTTGCACCTGCATTTTAAATCAGTGGCGTAGGGCGATAGGCCGGGGCACGTGCCCCCAATCGAATTGTGCCATTTATCAGAAAGTGGAGAAAAATAGAAAAGGATAGGGTGACTGTGCAAAGGACGAAAAAAGATAGGACCCTTGCTGTACCATCCTCTCTAAACGGGACTACAACCAGCGAGTGTGAAAAGCCAAAAAAGGTAGTCCGGGGTTAAGGATAGTACGGGGCTAAGCAAAGTACGGGGTTAAGCAAAACCAGTGTGAAAAGAGTATAAGTCCGATACTGTGAGATAACCAGCTTGTCACACGCCGTTGTCTGATCGCAATCATGAACCGTAACAACCAATGCCGTGATTATGTAACTGCTACGTGCGCTACCACGCGCATCGTTAATTGGCAAAAGGTAAATTAAGTTGTGCAAGAGAATGATGTAAATCGATATCAAATGCACTGAAAAGCTTCGGAATGATTGTTAATACTCCCTTTAATTTTCATCTCCGAAAACAGAAAGAAAAAAAAGAGAGAAAAAAAAAAACCACACGGCCATTCTCTTTCCATCATCACGCGGTCGTCGAGCAATAAATTTTCTAAACGCTCTCCGGAGTGTAGAGCTAATGACGTGCATATGGACAACCTTGGTGACCAAAACACAACGGCCATGACAGCTGGCTGAGAAGGAAAATAGAACAAATTTCAAATTCATTCGAATTTATTTCAATTCTTCCAACCCCAAGGATGCGATGAAATCATCTAAAGAAATTGGAGGAGGGCGTTTTGGGAGCCGTGACACGCAAGGAAGTGAAACATGTCTTTGTTCGTTAAGCGGTGAATATATTAAATCGTGGGCAATCCTCAAAGGGTAAGGCAAAAATAGAAAATTCACCGAAAATGCTAATTTGAAGGAGAAATTGTGCACCAATTAGCATAACTTTATTATGACTGATGACGTGGCTGCCTGGCTAGCTGATGTAGTTACCGACGTTGGTTTTGAGAAGATTTTTATTAGTTTACCTTGCTTCACATTTTACATGATGTAGATATACAATGCATTATTAAGCGTTGTCATTGGGAATTGGTCAGCTCCTCCGTAAAGGGATGATTGAACTTATGTATTTCGGATAGAATAGGTCTTCTAATATTTGAAACCAATACCTAATCGGTAAAATAAAGAATCTTTGACAACAAAATTAAGGAAAAGTGTGAAATTTTGTTAGAATGGATCTGAAGATCATACTATTTTAGTGAATGATTGATATTTAGGTTTGATACACTTCGAAAGCAATATTTGTATGAAGATGGAATTTTATTAATTCTGTTTAGATAAAAAGTCGAAGGAAACATAACAAGACAAGTGTGTCAAGAAAGAGTTTGGTTTGGTCAAGGCAACAGGTCCAAGTTCGAGTCCTTGACGTTCTTGTGACGATGTCATCTCTCCCCCTTTCTCTCTCTCTCTCTCTCTCTCTCTCCTTCTCTCGACACCTCTCCAGATTGTTGTTAATTTTTCCTTGAAATTTAGTCACTCCCCATCCCGCCCACTCGCTCCAGACCTGGACATCTTGGAAATCCTCAAGATTCCTTGGAGTTCCTCTCCGGTTCCATAATTCCATCATCATCTTTTTGTCTCCCAAATTGAATTGCTACTGCTAAACCTTGAGCCTTCATACTCGTTTCGCTATCATGTATTTACTTTCTAATTACGAAAAGGTGGGGGTGGGGTCGTCAAGTTATCTTGACTTTGATGGCCAGTGTGTAAGGTTTGGACTCGAGAGTCAACAGATGACACTGAAATAAATATATCGAGGGGTCAGTGACACTAAGACGTTACTCCATTTTTGAAAGTTTGAGAAAAAGTGGTTTATGTTTTACTAAGCACTTGGGCCTTATAGAGTTAGGTCTATTTTTCACTAGCCATTGACTTTAACGGGGTGTTGGGTGGAGTTAAGTCTTTGTGTTTCCTGGAAAGCCTACATTTTCGACCATTTTGATATCAAATACTCATTTGTGCAAAATATGGAGTTACATCTTTGTGTGACTGAACCCTCGATATGATGAACGGCGAGAAAGTGGCTGCCGGTGTCAAGGCAGACACGGTTCCCTTGGCAGACATGGTCCGACACAAAAATCCACATGGCGCTTCTCGTCCCACTAACGATTAAACACCAATCGAACCGTCGCCCGATCCGTAAAACGGGGTCAAATACGAAATTCATATGCAACAACAATACTGTAAATTACTATACCACATCAGTATTCGATCTCAATCCAATCCGAATCTTAACTTAAATCCAAATCGTAGTTCTAACCTATCCTATCACTCACCATAAACTTGACCTATAACAGTAAGCCTTACTCTTTTAACTTCCACGTGGTTGGACATTTTACAGGTAAGCCATCTTAACTTTAGATGACAGTTACTTGTCCGCCGGACAGATTTAATTTGGTTATGTAGTACCGAATCCGCGAAGGAGGCAGTAACGTCCGTGACACGGGCCTGAAAGTTGTTTCTTGTGGATGAAACTGTATGTTATGACTTTTTCAGTATTTTGACGACAGGACGAGAAAAAAAATCACATTTTCTTTGAGAGAGAGAAAGAGGAAAAAAAAAGTAATTTCCATCCTACCCCCGGGAAATTAAACTCAACGAGATGAAGGAATACCTGGGAGAGAGAAAGTGAATTATTATGATGAAGCACAAGTGAAACACAATACTGCCACTTTTTGATGCAGAAACATAATTCTTTTTTTCTGAAGGAGTTTGTAAAATAGGAATATTTCGGTTTTTATGAAAAGTTTAAATTTTAAATACACCTGTATTCTAAGGCATTGTATCAAGGAGACTCAGCATCTCAAAGAAGCAGGTTGCTTCTTGAAATTACAATGGGCGTTCAGAATCGAGAGGGACAATACTAGGAATGGGTATATATGGATAATGGTATAAGAAGAATCTGGTCGGGTTTAATAATATTGCGCAGAGATTGTATGGGAAGTGAAAAAGAGAAAACGGGGGTAATGAGTATGAGAGAGAGAGAGAGAGAGAGAGAGAGAGAGAGAGAGGAGGGAGACGGGCTGGGGGTTGGTGGAGAGAAGAAATTAGTTAGAAATGAATAAAACGTGTATTTTTCTAAAGTGAAAGAAACACAGATATATACCCGTATGGACAAAGAGGAGAGGTATATATTCAATGTCTAGGTCATCATTATTACATATTTCCGACAGACGACTCGCATAAATAAACCTAATTCTCCAAGTTTATGACATAATTCTTATGACATTCTGTCCAAACAGATTTATGAGGATATCCTGGAACATTAACACATGACCTTTCACCCCTGAGCCAGGATGATCAGCGTGATATTTTGTCTTTACTCTACTTTTCTCCCACATCGCATAACTCAACCCGACGTCCTACCTCATAATTTCATTTCAAAATCATCTTTTTTTGGTCTCTGGATGCCCACATGGAAGAAAAATTTGTAGCATTCTTTAGAGTATTGAAAACATGTTGTTCTGCTTGTGTTGCAATATATAATCCCCATATCACATTTCAAAAGATTCAAATCTCATGATTATGAAGTCATTTAAAATGCCCCCCACTTTTTTTTTTTTTTTGGGGGGGGGATATGTATAGCCCTTCTCCCTTCACCTAAATAAGATTGACACCACTGTGCCCGTTCATAGAAAGGCCACGATTATTATGTTTTGATGAATTAGTGAGAATTTAAACTCTGTTGGGGTCTTCTGCCCCGTCATGAATGATAATTGGCTGTTACATTTCACGTAAGGGAGAGAAAAAGAAAACAAAAAGAACCCCCACATTGGCCACAAGATGATATAATCCCGGACTATCGTTTTACTCTGAAACTGTTGCAATTCTCTTATTTAATTTGTCAACTCGAGATTGCTTTGTATTCTTTTAGCATGTTTAGACGTGCAAGGAGAGAAGAACATGGTTTAAAAACCTATCAAGTTGGAATTTGAGAAAAGGATAGGCAAAAAGTGCAAGAAAACAAGGCGATGATGGTAAAGAGAAATGCACTAGTCTATATACATGAAGGTCTACGAATGTTTCCTGTCAAATGAACCTGACCGAATGAAACGCTCCCCCCCCCCCCCAAAAAAAAGGGGGGGGGGGATAAACAATTGCAAAATTAAATGAACCACTCACCACAGCTTCCCGATCATACCGATGATCAAGTTGTTTATATTCCAAAGATGTGCACTTTTAATTAGCGAATGGCCAGAGGATGTTTTTTCAACAAAACATGTACTCCTCCCCTCCCCCTTTCCCCGGGTTCGGTTGTTTTACATAAGTACTAAGCACTCAGGTATTATACAATAATCTATGGTTGTACAAATTTCGATGGGACATACAGTTTTTAATAATCTCCAACATTGGCAAGTCCGAGCTATTTTATCCCATAATTATTTACCGCATCTCCTTTAGTACATGTGATCACTGTAAAGTTAATAGCCCTCTTAGACCTATAGATCAGATCAAAACGAAGCGAAATAACACGTTTGGTGTCAGTTTAGGTAAAGACCTCCACAGTTACACATGTACTTACTAACGATGGGACACCACTTGACTGAACATACAGTAAGTTAGGTCGGCCCCTTATATGCAATAAAGTATAATGGCTTTTCCTTTCTGGCTGCTATCTTCTTTTGCAATACCATGTTCTTATCTGAACTGTATACTTCTAATTGTAGTACCGTCTTCTGTTTCGTTAATGTGTTTTTGTTTCAAAGTAATGTTTTTTAGTCTTTTGTATTTTTTGGCAAAGTAAAGTTGCAAAGTGAAAAAGTTGAATTGAATTGACTCGCCCTTATAGACTTCACTATGATCAATACGTGGTCACCAAGGGCACACGCCCGGTGTCTTGACCCACGAACCTGTTCTCTCCGTCCCCAAGAAACCATTGCTCCATCCACCGATCCACATAGGCCTACCGTTTTCTCAGTTCGTGACATACTACACTCTATATTCTCTGTAGTTGGGAGCATCACTTTGATTTTTATTTGACCATGAACTTGGAGACCTCGTCAGCCGGGATAGAGCATTCGGGATGGTAGGTAGCAAGACAAGGAGGGCAAATCTGATCACTGTTACATGTCATGTAGTAGGCTTACAGGTGAGAGTTGTACTGTGTTGTACATGGGAGTCTGAAGGCTTGTTTTCATTATAAAGTAACATTCAGTAATCCTCCGTATGGCGTGTTCTTTCATTTGCTTGTTTTGTAATTTTGTCCAACATACACATATTTTTCATAGTCTCCAGTTAGGAAAGCTTCTCATTCGTAAATTTCTGATTTCTGTCATTGTTTTGTTCTGCTACTTATATTTTACCTAACGTTTTCACCTCAGGCATCATTAGATGTCCAGTTCTGGTCATGCGATTGCATTGTGAAAGAAATGTTGTGGAATCGATCAGAAAAGGTTGATCATCTAGCTTATAAGTATTGGTGTGTTCTGAAAGGTTCTGGAATCATCAAAATGATAACAAATTTGGCCCAGTCTTAGTAAAGTTACAAGCACTGTACACAGAAAGATGTATATATATATATATATATATATTTTTTCTTTTTGTAATGTGGGACTACGCGATATCTATCCAGTCCGGATAGATATAATAATTTACCAAATATATCAGTAGGCGGTTTCCCAGCAACCTAATACATTAGAGCACATATACTTTGGTTAATACATTTGACTCTCGAACGAGGGGCCCCGAGTTCAATCCTTGCTCGTCGTACTCACATCCTTCATTTGGACAAGATGTTTCACCCACATTAGTCCATCTTGACTCATTGGTATATTTATGGCTATGCTGGGCTATACTTTTAGCACTGCCCTCGTGAAGAATTTCCAAGGAAACAATACAATGTCATAAAAACAACAGTAGTGTTACTTTCTGCTTCATGCTGTAAGGGCATCAGTTTTTTTCCTTAATCTCTTAGTCACTATTACAATGGTTTTTATCGCGTGAGAATTCTTGGAACACGGGTTCGTATGAAGTGGAGTAGAACAGAATAAAATAATTAAATGATACTTTAGAAATGATAAAACCTACCTTTAAAATTCGACCCCTCTTGCCTCTAAGACAATGTGACCTTAATTTTCAGAAAAGGGTTTCTCAAACTGTGACAGTCCTGATTTGGGGCAATATCATTTGATGAGCGCATGCTTACCTGGAGGGAAAAATGTCGATCGGGGTATCCGCTGGGAGTATCGATTTGAACTTGGCCGAGGTTTTTATGGGCCATTCTGTCCCGACACCTGCTCCCGGAAGCCAGCTGGTATGTGTGTACTCCAACAATGGCTTTCTGCATTTTTATAAACTTAAAGGGGTGTTTTAGATATTCTTGTGAATCTAAATATAAAATTTCCCAACTAATGATTAATATAAAAAAAACACATTTCATTTACATTTTGGGGGGTCGATATTTTGTGTCAGGTAGAAGTAGGCAAAACGACCGTAAGTTCGTAGTTCAGGAGATGCTTTCTATGTAGCGATTTATCTGTTTTTAATGATAAAGTTTAACTAAAACCTTTACTTTTGTAGTTTTGTATGGTTGTGTGGCTAAAGGTAAAGACCAGTATTGGAAACGCCCCAATTTCAAAAAATTAAATGGAAGCTCTCATTACCAATCATGTGAAAGAATATGTTTTGACTAATACATGATGATAAAAAATTTGCCGGGAAACCGCCTACTAACTCATATATTTGGTAAATTTGTTTCTCTCATGGTCTGTGAGAGATATAGGGTAGTCCCATATACATCTTTCTGTGTATAGTGCTTGTAACTTTACGAAGAATGGGCCAAATTTCTTATCATTTTGATAATTCCAGAAGCTTGCAGATGCTAGATGATCAACCTTTTCTGATCGATTCCACAACGTTTCTTTCACAATGCAATCGCATGACCATAACTGGTCTTTACCTTTAATATGAGTGAATTTATTTAAAGAGGGAACATATGACTGCACTTCTAAACTGATTTTAGTAGGCCTATTTGTTGTAAAGTAATATGTAAATATAAGAAATAACCGTGGCATATTTTCAGCAGTCCTACATTTTTCGAATTGTACACGAGAAAATAATCTGGTATTGGAGTAAGTCATATAATATAAAACGAGTTATTCTAAGCCCGAGAGGTTTTTAAAGCTTTACAGCTGATCAACTTAGGTTCCCCCCCCCTCTCTCTCTCTCTCTCTCAGTTATTCTAAGCCCGAGAGGTTTTTAAAGCTTTACAGCTGATCAACTTAGGTTCCCCCCCCCTCTCTCTCTCTCTCTCTCCCCTTTCTATCTCCCTCTCTCTTTCTCTTTTTCTCTCCCTCTTTTTCTCTTTCTTTTTAAAAATTTGTTTGTCTTCACCATGTTCACATGCGTGCTAACACAAAGGTTGATTTATAGGTCAACGTACATTATTAGCGACAATAGTACAACACCAAAGAAAACTCTCGTCCTACATCAAAGGTGAACGCCCCCATTGAACACCTCTGCCTCCTCGCTTTACAACGAGGTTTAATTTCACTAACGCTCTGGGGCTCTTCTTTCTCTCGCCTTCCCTAAACTCTTCTCTCCATTTTCCACGGGATAATTGCAAAACTTGATGACATGCACTTTCTTTTTCAAGTGTGAACAAATTAAGCCACCTTTGCGTGGTACATGAAACATAGGTCTAATAGCCTTTGATGTGGTGTAGATTTGTTTGTGTGTAACGCCCGACCTTGCTGTTTCAGCGATCTATACATGTTATATCTCTCTGGGAAGGTTAATGAACGAACGTTGCAATATCATAATGTCCCAGAGCTAAAACAATCGGAAATGGTTGTAATACAGCCCGATCCAATTCCCCCATCACACTAGATTTCCGCTTTCATAGAGGCGCGTTATAGTGTTTTCACACTTGCCCCACGCGTGTCATTTCATGTATGTTTTACCCCACGGCGATCTGACATGTGTTCAGACGGCTGAACTTGACTCGTAACCTTTTGTACTCAAGAAGTTTTCGTTACGTTGGAGAAATTCAAAGATTCAGCCAATGAAGCCAAACAGTTTGTGCCCAAATTCACTGTCGTTTAGCCTATTATTCAATGGCGGATCTTTAGAGGATCTTTTGCAGGGAAGCACTTTAAACATTTTCCGAAAATAATATTTGTTCCGGGTGCTTTAAACCATTTGTCCATGTTTAAACTTAGATTTTAAGTCCAACATTTGTGAAGAAACACGAACATAATTGGGACACTATATGTTTTTGTACCCCGGCCCGTCCCCCACCCACAAAATGTATAGTGTGCTTTGACCAAGTATATATTTGTTTTACTTCCTGAAACAGTAACAAGAAAGATTTTAACAGTGCAAAGTTTGTTCATATGCCACATGGAATATATTCCATGTCAAATTTGATAATAAAACAATGACTTCTTTTTCAGAATATTACTCTTGGAAGTTAATTAACGACAATTCCTCCACAGTTTTTAGTACAGCAACGTTCATCCTTCAAATGTCGGTATCAGCTTTTGCAATAATACTTTCAACTACTCGTACAAGGAGGGTAGAGAGAAACACTCGAGATGATGAAAATGAACGACCTAACGAAATATTACCTTGAACCCATAAAAATAATGATAGACAGTCATATTCAAAACAAGTAATAGATTCTGTTTTAAGTTTCTTTCAATTGGTTGTCTAATATGAGCGCTTGGCCTAACAGACCGATTCATGAAATCTTTGTGGATAAGACTGAATGTTTATAAGAGTGAATTGGTTCTCAGATCACTTTCGAAATCATATATTTAGCTCTTTCCCGAGGTTTAACGCTAAATACTATCATTATCCAAGCTTTAGCAAGCATCATGATATTATGAGGCACTAAAGCAATCAAGGAATTCTTTCCTACTGTCAGTGTATCCAATTACCTCACCTTGATGGAGTGGCAAATGTAAAAACGGTGAAGTCCCATTTAACAAGGGTAGCCACGTCATTATCAAATACTGCTCTTCCAGCGGGGCTCTGCAATATTATTTTTGATTACCAGAGCTGTGTCAGGTAGGCCAGGGATATGAGAGTTTAAACTAACATATCCCTGGGTAGGCCTAGCCATTTCTTACACCTCTGTCGAGAGGGACTTAACCCGTTGGCTACTGAAATATTGTATTCCCGTAGGCTTAACACAGGGACCACCAGGTTCCAGTAAACAATGGGATTAATGATACTGATGAGGCTATATACCCTTGGCAAATAAAACTATACTGTTACTATTCGCAACTTATATTAATAAGCAGGTGTGCAATTAAGTAAAACATGGTAAGGCATGGATTAGGATCGATCCCGGTAACTGTGGCTGCCTCGTATCGGTATAGTAGGTCCATGCTCGTATGATACTATCCTTTGTATGATAGTTCTTCACTCGTTCTATACCACAGTACACAACAAGATTTCGATGTATATTATACGTACTATGTCACCATCTGAACACTCTACCTAGATCAAAGCAGGCCTCCTGTCAATACTCACCTCGGTGGAGTTTTTATTCCCTCATATTTTCATTGCTTGATGCTCACAATGTTGACGAATGCTTTACACGTGCAGATGTGACGATTTTCTGTTCTCTATCTATCTCTCTCTCTTTTTGTCTTTCTCTCTCTCTCTCTCTCTCATTCCGGATTGAGCCTCGGTAAGCACAATTATTTGACACGAAGCGGTGGTTGCACTCGACAACGGACTGTTCCCAAGGTACGCCGTACGCCTTGAATATGATGTGATTACTAGAGATTGGCTAGAATCAAAATAAACATTCAACCTGTCTATAGAGGCTACCCAGGGTAAACTGGACAGGTAGACAATATTGGCTTTGATCTATAGAGGTGACCATAAAGGCTTGACTTAACGTGCTTGCTAGCTGTGCCGTTATAATTCATATTTTATTTACATGATGTAGATAGACTGAATTGTGAACAACTTCAAAGACATTTAGTTGTTCCAATAGTCTGGTCAAATATGCTAAATATATCATTATCAATATAACGTTGCTGTTTTTATGGTAAGAGATTCTAGAGGACTTTCCCCACCCCCTTCAAAGTCCCCTGATAATGGTATTTGAGATATGTCATGGTGGTCATAATGCCGTTAAAAAAGGACATTTCGATTCCTGTTCCACATCACTGGCCATTTCCAACGAGTAAACTTGAAGTCCATGGCTGCCCAACCGGCAAGCTTGAATCTCCCAACGGAGTTTAGCAGCTATCTCCGACTCATGATTTGTTGCCAATTTAACCCCCTTTTCCTTGGTCCTTGCACTTCGGTGACGGTGGTTTAGCAGCTGCTGGGAGGAATATCACATGTTTTTTCATACTTTTGAGATTTATATTGAGTTGTAAAGGCCTTCCCAGAGACCAATAAAATGCATTCCCGCCTTTTCCTTTGGGTTTTTCGGTTCATTTATACATAGGCCTACATATTTTTTTATTTGATAGACACAGATGACGGACATATTAGACACATGTGCTGAATTCCTTTTGTCTGTTTCTATACTTGTGACATAATTATAAAGGTCGGGTGATTTATGAAGCACTTTTCAAGACAGATAAAGATGCAGTCATAGTATCAGAAACTGCTAATAAAGATCATGTTAATATAGTTATACACAATGTCAATATTGTGCATGATTCCCACCCCCTTTTATTCCATTATATTGTTTGTGTACCTAACTTTTTCTTCTGGTACTTCTTATTCTCTGTATTCTATGTGGACTCCATAATACGAGTCCACATAGTGATGTCTAAATCGAACCTTGTAATTATTTAGAAAATTAATTAGAAAGTCATTTCATGCCCGTTGATTGTTCAATGCTGGCGTACCATTTCTGTGTTTTCCTGCTGTTTAAGAGTTTCTAAAGAATTGTTTAAAATTTGCAATATAATAAAAAATCTTCCTGTCTTGCAATGATAATGGATGATTCATTAATGATATCACATGAAAAA
>BEXV01000320.1:76525-89458 GCA_003118195.1 Hemicentrotus pulcherrimus | reverse complement strand
GGAAAATACGGTATAACATTGATCTTTTCCCCCTCGAGAACCATTGGAATATTTCTCATTGTTTTTGTCGAATATTGGTATGACCTCTTGGGATAATCTTTTAAAACAACTTGACCTCTGAAAGCACTTGTGCCTGCAAATCATCTTCCATTCGTCCATCCATCGTCGAAGAAATAATAGTTCTAAGAAGGTTTTTAAAGAGACATAACAGGGCCCGCGACGGCTCAGGAGGACCTTGAGTAGCCCTTGCCAATGGGCACTTTGACCGCTTTGAGCCGCCCCTTTTTTGTATAACCATCCCCTGCCGCGATTATTATAATAAGCATCCCGTTTTGAAAAGTATTCTGTAGCCCTTGTAAAATCAAAACCGTGTTATTCATGATCATGCTTGTATGTTAAATCATTATGTTTACTTACTATTGAGAGCATCTCTTCATGTTTTAAAATCACAATATATTAAATATTGAACTCAAGAAAAGCATGAAAAGTCTATGTACATTTGGGGACAAACCGTAACGATATCATCTGCTGATGTGAGTTGATTTTTTTTTCAATTCTCAATTATTTGACAAAGACAACACATATAAATGAATTAGTTGACAGATAAATCGACAAGACGCAGATAAACGAAGAGATGAAAAAGATAAATGAATAACAAGAAAACTAAGTTTATTCTAACATCTCTCAATCTATGTGTGTTAATACTATTGATGTCTTTGCTAAGGTTCCTTTGTTGTTTTAGATTGCTTTTCAGAAAAAATGTTTTGTTGGGCTACTTAAGATTCGACTTTTGAATCCAAATGAAGCTGTCACGCTATACGGTTTCTTAAATCCAGCTATATTATAGTTGCGTTCACTCTATTAGCTGGCTGAGTGCATGAGCTAGCAAACTCTCCATACGAACTTTCAAGCACACATCATTATCTACACGTTCTCACTCGTATATCCTTATGGTAAACTTTTGACCTACTCAGTGAGCAGTGGAGTAAAATAAATACGACAGGTTGTAGTGAGAAGGAATGGATCGAAACTGTGAAAGCGAGTTGGGTGTCTGAATTTCTGAAAGAAAGTAGTTTGAAAGCCCCACCCCTTTTTTGCGCGTTCCACTCATTCAAGAGGCGTATACACATGGCTCAGTGGTATAGCAGTGGTGGTCTAGAAACTGGGAGGTCTCGAGTTCGAAACCAAGTCGATGCGCTATTATAATGCCCTTTGGCAAGGTATTAATCCTCATTCAACCATTCAAACCATGGACCCTATTATAACCACGACCGGTGACATATCAATAAGAAGCATGCGGGGGGGGGAGGGGGGGCGAAATCCTCTTAACATTTCGGCAGGGGGGGGCGTTATGTGTCTGGGTAGGAGAATAGCAATGTTGTTTTTATCTCGGTCTTCAAGATGTTCAAAGCTGGTGGTGAGTGGGATACGTCATTGTTTGACAACCAAGGGTTTATGTTGAGTTACATTTTAGAATTGCGTCAAAATGGTGTTTATACTTACCTTTCCTTCCCCGTTTTTATCTTCCTTTTTTTCTCGGTGAAATTAATCCAAAGTTGCTATTTTCCAAACTTTTAATCAATGATTGGATACTTTTAAGTTGGTCTACAGGCATAGCAGGTGAAGTACATGTATGTTTCTGTGATTGTTGAAATCTTTTTTTTTTTTCTCCATCGAAGCATGGATCAGGTAATCGTATGAGATTGCTGATGGGAATTGATATTTCATCCTACAGATGCTTCTTGTTAATACGACCAGCAAAAATCCGCATCATCATCCTGTTTGGACAGCTCTTTCACTTCAAATAATCCCGAGAGACTTGCGACTAAATCCTAGTTCTGGACACAGCCCAGACCAGTCCTGCATCCTAGATTAGGCCGGATCGGCTGGGTCGGAGATCCCGCAGCGCACCGGTCCCTGAGCGAGGATTTAAGGTCCGTTACCAATATTTCCTGCGCGTTTTTATAAAAATCCTACAACTCAATTTTGACCGCAAGATATAGTATTATGTCCGCTGGATAGTATTTTGAGAGTTTTTGGGATGATAATGCGGAAGTATTCCCATGATAACATCGACCTTTTGAGGGGATTAAGGGTATTGCACTGTTTATCTGTGTATAAATTAAAGGGTTTACTATCTAATGAAGACAGCGGTCAAAGGCTTGCCCCATTTTCAAAGTAAATATTCGCTGACAGAGTCGGTAGAAGAAGAAAAAACAAGAGGGGAAGGGGTGAGAGAGCAAAAGATAGAGGGAGAGAGAGAGCGTGAGAGAAAGAGAGAGAGAGAGAGAGAGAGAGAGAGAGAGAGAGGAAGGGAGAGAGAGATGTATACAAAAGTAATTGCACTTGGTATCGGATGAAGAAAAAAAAAACGGAAAAAGCGGAATGAATGAAAGATATTTAGATACATATTAAATTTGATTGGCAATACCTCAGATGAAAACATGCAACAGAACTTCTTTTTGTATTTGCCTGAGGTAATTTGAATGTTAATTGAAACCCTTTTTTTGTTGCTTCTTTTTATGTTGTGCTTTATTTATTAGTTATCTATTCATTTACATATTTATGTATTCATTTGTCTATTCATTTTTATTAATTCTGTTTATTTATTCATTTACTTATTGATTAATTGATTGACTGATCAATTTATCTGAATTAAAGGGTTTACTATCTAATGAAGACAGCGGTCAAAGGCTTGCCCCATTTTCAAAGTAAATATTCGCTGACAGAGTCGGTAGAAGAAAAAAAAAACAAGAGGGGAAGGGGTGAGAGAGCGAAATAGAGAGAGAGAGAGCGTGAGAGAAAGAGAGAGAGAGAGGGAGATATATAAAAGTAAGAAGATATTTTGCACTTGGTATCGAATGAATGAAAGATATTTAGATACATATTCAATTTGATTGGCAATACCTCAGATAAAAACATGCAACATAACTTCTTTTGAGTTTATCTATTCATCATCGATGTATTCATTTATCTATTCATTTTTTTATTTATATATTTTTCGAAGATCTCCTTTATTATCTTTATTTCTTTAAGAAATCTCCAGAGCTAAATTGCTTACCGCTCTGGTCAATGCCGTGCAGTGTAGCTTGTCTATGCTGATATACCAAGAAGTTGCTGGTAACTTCTTGGATATACCCTCACCGTAATAGACAATGCTATAATGAAGCAGGGGAAACGGTTGGCTGAATGGTATGACAGTACACGTAAATCTAGCGTGACAGTACACGTGGAGAAGCATTAATCCCCTTGAAAGCTTTAATGGCGAAGGGATTTTTAGGATTCTAAATCGATGAGAAAGTCATTATCGTCCTGTCCGAGTCCTGAAATCCGCATCCCTGTTCGCCAGTGGAGAGACAGAGATACGGTGAGATAGATTGTGAGAAAGAAAGATAGACAGACCAATAAAATGATTAGATAAAGGAAGAAACAAACAAACAAATGAATATATAAATTGATAAACAAATAAATACATAAATAAATAAATAAAAAACAAAATACATGAATAAATAATCGAATAAATGAACAAACTATTAAACGGACTTGCGATTTAATGACTGAATGAACGAATAAATAATTGAATAAATGAATGAATAGATAAATAAATAGATGGAAATTAAATAGATAATTGAATTAGATAGGCAGACAGACAGGTTTATAGATAAGTGGATAGGAGGATGGATTGATAGCTTTATAGCTAGCTAGCTAGCTAGATAGATAAATACACACATAAATTGGAAAGTAGGAGAGAGGGGAATGAGATACAGAGGGAAGGATATGATGGGTAGAGTGAGCTAGGAAAAGAGAGAGAGAGAGAGAGAGAGAGAGAGATAGACAGAGAATGGAGATTTTAACTCAATCTGTTAAAACGTTGTGTCTACATATTATTAAAGATAAACTTCAGTACTGGTAATGCGATTGCATTGTGAAAGAAAAGGTGTGGAAAGGATAAGAAACAGTTGATCATGTAGCATGTAAGTATTTGTGTGCACTGCAAGGTTCTGGAGTCATCAAAATCATAATAAATTTGACCTAGTCTTGGTAAAGTAACAAGCACTGTACACAGAAAGCTATATTTGGGACAACACACATTGTGTCTTGGCTAGTACTACCTTGATTTCCTTGTCTTTTTATGCTCATTACTCAGCCAGTATACATTTTCTTTCAAAATCGTTTGGCACATGTCATTTATTGTAATCTTGAACATTCAGTGTAAATTTCGTTTAATTCTGTGAGAATTAATTTTCTTTTTTTTACCAGAACTGGAGTTTATCTTTAAGCACGATTCACAAGCCAAGAAAACTGCTGAAATTTCTTTTGGAAACTAACATAATATAACATAGTGATCTCATTGGATGTGAAATCGATGCGTTTGTGAGAAATAGATAGTACAATGCATTCTCTTTATCCCAACTATGTAGCACATGACTACTATGTCAGTTAATTATTTCCCAATTATTACCTGGATTAAAGGAAAGTCGTACAATTTAAGTGATATGAATGAATCGTAATCAACTCATCTGGTTTTTGCAATTATTCGATAAAGTGGTCTATATATTGGAGATTAAAAATCAGTAGCGAAGTCAACTGGATTATAATAGCTGTATTCAGACCCCATCAAAATCCAATCATTATGTAACAATAGCAATTTTCCCAACCATGACATGGATAAGGCAACAAGATTTAAAAAAAAAATAAAAAAAATAAGGCCAATCTATTCAAAAATTATTGGGCCATTTCTATGACTCCGATAGAAAGTTGTCAACACATTTCAACGATCCATCTGTAAAATGTGTCTTCAATAATTGGTTTTGCATTGATGATCCGCAACACAATTTAATGCCATTTGTTTGAAAAAAAAACATCCCCAATTCTTTTCACATTTTTTTGTCGGGGGTATATAAAATACACGCCTCTTCGATAATGGGTTAGCACTCATGGGTGGTAATAAAAATGTCATTTTCTCAAAAAGGAAAGAAAGCCTATCAATGTTGGTGGTATATACATAGAATTTTATCCATTATTTCAAGAAAAAGCCATTAATTCAGTCACATTTCGAAGTAATGTGCGCAAATCTGATCAGTTAGTCGACCTATATGGGGACTACACGATTTCTCAAACAAACAGGCATCTCCCATTGGCATTGCAGTTTTTCAGATTATAGAAAACTTTTGATTTTAATACTTTGGTTTTTATTCTAAACCTTCATGATAATCACTTGTTCTGTCATTCATGCTAATCGACAAAACATGAAACCAACATCAGCATTTGTATATTATATGGAGAAAATTAAGAATGCATGTTTGATACCCATGCTAGTCCGAGAGCAATCAACAGTTAATGCCTCAGTACTTTTATGTATCTTTATTTCAGTGCAAAACATAGGCCTATATACCTGTATTATTATATGTATAAACATCATGATACGTTGACAATGGTATAAGCTGAAATGTTCAGATAATCGATCAATTTTAGAACCTTTTTATTCTGAAATAAGTTGTGCGACCATCCCCAAGGAAGGTTACAAAAGAATGACTTTAGAATGAATTTTCTTTCATTGTTTTTCATTTTTAGGATACGGTAGGTAAATATGTTACATAGAACTTTTATATCAAATTGATTATAACAAATAATTCCAGTGGTGACGCAATACAACATAACAGGCGATATGATGATTTAGTAGAAACCTATATACAGACAACAAAGAATGTTGGGAAATTTCACCGTTTGGTTTTTTGAGAAGAAAAGATGTGGGCTAGAAATATGTAACCATAATTATATCTAAACAAACAAACAAACAAATGCTGTGAAACAACGAACAATCTATAACGAAAAAGAAGAAGGAGTAGAAAATATTTATATTCGATCAAAGATGCTGTGCCTAATTATATTCTGTAGGGGTTAAGTAAGGAGTTTGGTTGTCACCATGCCCAATTGAAAGATGACAATATTAATCCCGCCCAGTTTGGAGACGGTGTTAATCCATAGACATGACTAATCCAAGTCACTTAATCCCGCATTAGGCCCGTGTCACTTTCTTTTTATTATATACGGACAAGCTGACAAAGAAGTAAATCAGTTTTAACGGACTTGGTTCATATACATGTTATTTCAGGATTTGTGGCTCGTTCAAAAAATTATAACGCCGAGCAGTATTATAACGTTTTGATTCATATACAAAGAGCATTTCCCCCAGCTTCCCCAGGTAAACCCCCGTTCGCTAGACCTTTTGAAGCTTTAATTTTCAGTTTATAAAATTGTATTCCAGTCAGGGAAAACAATCACTTCCAATTCCTTTTAGAGAGTATGACAAAGTAAATTCAACCCATTCTGGAATTTAATCACGTTAAGGGATATTAAGATTGTTTTCATTTGCATCAATCCAAAAAGAGGTCTTTGAAGTTTGAACACATGTTAAACCAAACGCGACAATGCTTATGCCCAGCAGGCAATGATCTCGTATACATAATGTTAAGCTTCCAGTGTGGAACTATTTTAGGGTGAGAAACCAATTTTAGGACTACAGTACTTCCAAATATAAAACGAAATGGTGACCCAATTTCACTCTGTAAAGCGATCAAAAGTGTTGTCCAAGTTCAGTCACGGAAGCGTGAACGAAAACATGTTATGTTAGTCATAGCTTTACAGTTCAAAAGATTCCATACTATGGCGAGAAGCAAAAGCAGAGTAAGATGATATGACGAAACAAATTTCTATCAGTGATTGATTCTATAAAATTGAGTGTCAGCGCTGTCGGGACCCAGATTTCGATTTTAGTTTGCCCTATTGGAGACACTTTACCTAACGGAGACACTTCAGCTCTTTATCAGAACTTATTTCTATTTGTTCTGTTTAGTGGGGTGTTTTTCTTCTCGGATGTGTCATGGTAGAACATTGAAATTGAGATGTTTATGTGTTTTTGCAACGTCGAGACTTAAAGATAGAAATGAGATAATCTTGAGAGTTTTATAGTGGGATTAAATGAGTGTAATTACGGATGAGGTAAACATAACTTTGGGATTTGGGTTTTTTGATAAGATAATAGTGAAACCTGTTTGCTACTGTCTTTTTGTTAAGATGAGTTACATAAAATTATCTCATTTTGGAAGATAATGGATGTGTAAACTTTTAAGCTATAACATTGTAGAAAGAGTGCAAGAAATACAAGAGAGTGAAAGAGAGAGAGAGAGGGGGGGGGAGGGGGTATAAGGGGAGATTCACGCTGTACTATCTCTATAATCATCTTTCCTCCTTACGGAAGCCCCAGTTATATCATTGCGCGGATAAATACCACTAATATCTGGCTCGAGGTAACGTTAAAGCATTGATTACATTGCTTAATCGACAACATTGCATAGTCATTCTTCCCAATAATTTGAGGTAAGCCTTGCTACGAATGATTCAACGAAAGATCTACACGAGCTCACCTGTTTAAAGACAAAGTAGTAGTAGTAGTAGTAGTAGTAGTAGTAGTAGTAGTAGTAGTAGTAGTAGAAGAGTAGTAGAGGTAGTAGAAATAAGAAAGTAGAAATAGTAGTAGTAGCAATAGTAGTAGTAGTAGTAGTAGTAATAGTAGTAGTAGTAGTAGTAGTAGTAGTAGTAGTAGTAGTAGTAGTTGTTGTAGTAGTAGTAGTAGTATAGTAGTAGAGGTAGTAGAAATAATAGTAGTAGTATTAGAAGTACATTTGATTGGATAACTTGTTTAGCATGAGGCATATCTACCACAAAGTCCATAAATGATTGTTAAATTACAATATACATGATACGTTGTGGTTTCATACTTTTTCCATTTGGTAGGTCAATTTACCTTCGGTCCAAACTTTGCGATTAATTTAATTACCATCATCGCGAAATTACCATGAAGCTTGGAGGTTGCTTAGCAACTATACCCCCATTTCCGTAACATCTCTATGCTGGTTAAAAAAAAAAAAATTATCAGTCATTTCTCAGTCTGAACGACTGTAATGAAGTGAAATGATTTACAGTGATCGCAAATAAAACAAAAATACATAAACATTTTCAAACCCTTTAACATTATACATGTTAGGTGGGGATTTATTTATTTTTTATATTGATTTGCATGTCTGTTATACTTCTCTATCAACGCAAACTAGAAACAGTGAACCCTTTTTAAATATACAGGGGTCAATGCTCGGAAATAATATGTTTGATACCTGTCATCTTGTTCAGCTGTTCTACTCATTTGAATATTATTACCGAAAATATTTCATATTTTTGCATTTCACATTCCTCATCCTGTATATTTAAATTGTTTGTTTGTCTGTGTGTCTGTGTGTGTCTCTGTATGTCTCTGTGTGTCTCTGTCTCTGTCTCTCTCTGTCTCTCTCTCTGTCTCTCTCTCTCTCTCTCTCTTTGTAGTGTCTATCTCTCACTCTCTCAGTCACTCTCCATTTTTGTATATCTGTCAGTTTGTAACTACAAATCACCTTGTCCCTTCTGTCTGTCTATCTGTCTTCCCTACACACTTTCTCTCCCACCCCACTCTCTCTCTCTCGCTCTCTCTCTCCCCATCTTTCTCTTTCTAGCACTCTCACCCTTTCACTCCATTTCCCACTGTTTCGTCGGTCAACGCAACTGTACTTCTGTATTTGCACATTCGAAACTCGGTCGATTTACAAATCTATTCCTTCCGCGGTGTATGATTTGATTTAAGCAGAGGCGATGGAAAACAGGCCGGGTCCAATAAATGGAGAATGAATACAAGTTAAATGCATCCAGCTCACGAGTATTATGAGTATATAGTTCAAGTAGTCAGCTACGGGATTATGGGGGCAGGTGCCCCTCCCTCACAATCGAATTGTGAAAAAGAGGGATGAATAAAGAGGGGAGGGGAAGGAAATGTGTAAAGCAGATGATAAAAACCCCTCCCTTACTCCCTTCCCCCTCGCAACTGACTCGATCTCTCGCTTCTCGTTCACCGAGATAGACCGGTTTGACCCCCCCCCCTCCCCCATCCCCAGGCTGGACCCTAGCTACGCCATTGCTCGTAGTAATAGAATGGGCATTTGCTCAAGTCTTGAATTACTACGCGTCTTGCCTCCGTGGTCGAACGTAAGTTCTTAACCACGAAGTACGGTGACTTATCCTGAATGTTTCACTAATATTATTTAGGGGATGAAGTGTATGATAAAAATGGGGAGGGCACGGTTTCGAAAATATCTCTGACAAGGAGAAACAAAACGTTATCTTTTAAATATGTCTGACAAACAAGAAAAAAATGGCATCTCACATTTTGAAGTGTCTGTTTTGGTCTAAAAGTCAAAATGAGCATAAAGGCATGATTTGGGGCACATTTTTTGTGTGTATTGGTAGTATGCAGGATTTGGGTTTTATAGGGGGGCCCAATTCGCCATTGCATTTGATACGATGACGGGTATGGGATTATGATGGAGTTGTATAAATATATGAAGTGGGGTTGATGATAGAGAATAAATAGGAGACGGGAAAGGAAAATAAGCAGAAAATGTTGTCGAAGCATATAAGAAAGAGGTATGAATACAGAACCAGCGTCAACATAAGCATTAACATGTATAACGATAATGTTATCTTGGTATATTGCAAATATCTTTACTCATACACTGTATACGTGGCATGAAAATTAAGATTAATGTTCAGATATTATCTCAAGTTATTAAGAAATTTGGCTTACTGTTCCGAAGATGGACGAAAGCTTTTTCATGGCATCTATTTTCAAATGAACCTCTATTTGGAAAACAAGTTCAATCAAGAACTCAGAACGAGGCTAGCAGACGACCTCGCTAAAGAATACCAAGTTACACCTAGACTATTGTGTGCTTTTTTAAACTAGTTTTCAACTTCGATCAAAGTCTTCGTCGTCCGAAATTTCATTGTTCAAGTATGGAATCATCCTGCTGAGTTTTTCAATCTAAAAATAGTTGGAAGAATGTCTGGTGTAAATTGAGCTCTCATTACTATAGATCACGTTGGCTTTGGCGATCACGCAAGCGAAAGAGATGAATCTAAAAGCTAATGGAGGGGGAAATAAGATGCTCTCTATTTTCTGAAGATTTTTTTCTTCTTTTTCTTCTGTATTTACCGTTACTGGGTCAATTTCATTTGTTTTGAAAGTATAGTGCACTGATTTTTCGTAATTATTTTCTTCGTGAGAGTCTGTTTGTGGTGCATTTGAATAGATAGGTTTAAATTCCTACATTGTACATCTAGTAACGGTTTGTCCTCAAATCAATTGATATGTGTTATTTATTTGCTTAATACTTTAAAATAAACTAAAGCTTTAAATTGCGGCGAGTTTTTTTTTTCTTTATTATTTCCTGCATGACGAGACTATAAATGAATCTTTATTTTCCTTTGTTTTTTCGTAACACCTGTCAACTCCTAATAGAGTGGATTTCAGGTGATATTAGTGGCTTTTTTTAATAAAAAATACAAACCGTCAATCATGCTATATTTTCCACCATCCAAATGTGGACAGCTTTGCGTTGTTCATTTCGTCATTATGTGAACTTTGTTCATTTGTGTTCTTATGACCTCATGGAACTACACAATTGTTGTTTTTTAAAGAAAAATATCATGACAGTTTGGACATTTCTTTAAAAAGAAAAGATTCCTTGTTTAACATGTGGTATGAAACCAATAAATCAAATCAAATCAAATGTAAATGATATACACATGAAACAGTTTACATAAAGCCATCGTCCTTTTATTACGACGACTGTTGCACGGAGACCAGGTCGAAAAACCAGAAAGAAAAATTCCTAGGAAATGAATAATAAATTACCAATAAATTCAAGTGTTGTTTGTGCAAGCGTCACATTTTATATTGGTGGAGGGCAACATACATTAACTGTAATGTCTGCCTAATAAAGATAACCATATATCACATAATCATGTCAATTGGGCCAGGTATTCCTCTTAATCATAAACAGCACAAATGGACGATCCAGGAGGACGGTCTAAAACACAGCAGGGCACTTTTGAAACAGAATTACCAACAATTACTGTTGACATTATTAATCTACCTCCAAATTGCTCCAACATAAGCTTGGAGATCACCCACCAGCAACGAGCCGTCTACCACACGGGGGAGCTCAGGGGCAGAAGGAAGGGGAGGAGCCGACGCAATAAAATGACGGCGTTTATGACCGATATAATTTTTCAAAATAATTTAATCTCATGCGGTTTAGGTACGGGATGGAGAGAGTCAACTTGAACTTACTGCAAATCTCAGTCCCAAGCGCTTTAAACTTCTGGGTTTAACTGGGGAAAAGAAACTTTCCGGGAAGACTACAACAGACTTGGGGAGTTGGGGAAACTGTGGAAACAATTTTTGAAAGCATTTAATCGGGTCAATCCTTTCCGGGTCAAATCGTAAATCCGTCAAGACTAAAAGGTCTTTAGTACTTTCTTTGCCTGACTTAAAAATGATTGTATTATTTTTTCTGGTATGAAGGCATGATCAATCATTAACAATTTAAGTTCCACTTTACTCCGAAAAAATACGACAATCAAACTGCTCCATATCTGACAGGTTGATGTGTAGACCGAGCTCCGTAATTGTTTGGTAATAATGCAGAAATGTCCATAAGATTCCGTGAATTTACACTTAAGTCAGCACATGTTATGATTAAATTGGGCAATAAGAAAATATGTTTTGATTTGTTTTTCTCTCACAAGAATGAAGTTATACACGAAGCAAATCATTTAAAGCCTGTATTATCATTTACAGCTTCGGATGATGATGGTACTAGCCATGAATATGAAAATGGGGTCAGAGGGTAAACATAGTTTTAAAAACAAACATGCTCACAAGTAAACAAGCAAACAAACAGACATACAGACAGACAAACAAAACAAATAAACAAATAAACAGATAAACAGATAATCAAACAAACAGATACACAAACGCAAAACAAACAAAAAGCACCCTTTTTATTCTTTATTTATTAATAAAAGGCAACAAAAAAGATCAGAATATAAAAGGGAAATACATGTTTAACAAAGAGGTATTTCATATTGAAAGTTCATTTCTGAACTTATAAAAGGAAATAGAAAATGACAGGCGAATTAAAGAATTCTATTATTTACCTGACAGTGGCGTACAGTGTGGGTACCTCCATAGAGGGGCACTGATGACATTGAGGGGGCACCATGCAGTTTTGATGCCATCGAGTGACTGAAGTTTGTGAGGGTCATGTTTCCTTTTTTATCACATTTTCTTCACTCTCTTTCCCTTTGATCTGTTCAGAGATATGTCGTTCTATTTCACAGTTTTACTGTCTTTTTATTTCGATGGAGGTCGGGGGGGCACGCCCCAACCATGATCGCCCCCTTCCCGTAGCCAAGCCACTGACACCTAGTTCATCAGGCACGATCGAACCCTTAAAAGTCCATATTTTTCCTTCTTCAAACCAACTTCCAGTCACATACCAAATAGATATCACCCTTCCACCGGGTAAATAATACCGTATTCTTTTGACTGGTCACCTGTATCATAGGAATAACATGTATTGTTACTATCGGTAAACAAGAAACCTGATCCAACTGATTCTAATATTCCCCATTCATCAATTGTCGAAATGCTTCGTGGAAAAGCCCAATCGTTAACCCTGAGATTATTAACTTTCTAAAGTCCTTGACTTATTTTTTTATACTTTATTGTCTGATGATTTTTGTTGTTTGGTTATATTCTTGGAATGTAACATACTGACCTGAAACCTAAAATGCAGGTGATTCTGGAGAGGTAAATGGCCGAAAGATTCAAACCAGGTTCAGCAGACCAACGTCAAGTTTACATTTTTGAGTCCATGCATGACATTTCGTATAAGTCACCTCAATTTCCTTCGTATTGTTCTTGTCCCCTCCTCTTTCTGTCCCCAGTGGCGTAGCCCGGGTCCAGCCATTGAGGGTGCACTTCAATAGGGGGGGGGGGGG
>BEXV01000320.1:36743-46770 GCA_003118195.1 Hemicentrotus pulcherrimus | reverse complement strand
TTTTTTTTTGATCGATGGATGGGATGTCTCAACAATATCTGACAAGCAGAAAAGCAAAGCTTGAACAATTTCAACAGGATGGTTTCAGCTTATTAGAAATAAATTTCATGACACACCCGAATTTTTTGTTGGTCTGTGTCACAGTTTCGATGTCTCAGTCCAGAGCTTAGACGCGTGCTCGCAGACTGAACGTAGCTGCCAGTTTTCAGATCGCCCGCGACAATTTTAACGTTCTCCTAAAATGAGTATATTTATCCATGCCCTATTCCGTCCTTTTTTGGCATCCCCATTATCCAATCTCCCCTCTCAGACTATCTCTCTCTCTCTCTCTCTCTCTCTCTCTCTCTTTCTCTCTCTCTTTATCTATATTTCTATGTTTCCTGCTGCCAGAGTGCCTCTTTTTGCTTGCCTTATCATATCCTTGTGTTTTGTTTTTTTGTATACATTTTGTTTTGCACACCTGTGCAATGATGATTGTTAACATTATGCAAAGTCAAAATAGCGAACAGGATTAATTCTATTTCTAATTTATCATTCAATTCATATTTTTCCTATCCCATTTCAGAGGATTATTGTTCGATACCTTACATCTGGGCCGGGCAACTCTCCTCTACCGACGTCACCGAGGGCCACGTCGTCCACGGTTTCCAAGTCGACTTCGAGTGTCTGCCGTTCGCCGAACGCGCTTCTCCTTCCCCCATCACGTGCATGAGTGGTCAATGGGAGCCCGAAGAACCCCGGTGTACACCAAGTAAGGATTCGATTCGATTGGATATTTGTTTGGAAATTTGTTTTTCTGTAAACTACCATTGTTAAATTAATCAGTTCTAGGGGCATACAAAATTGCCCTTTTCCCATTACGCGGGCATGTCCCTCTATTGACAACATAAATTTGCATCAATATGATTTATAATTCATTATTTTGTTATCCTCAATTTCTTCATATTAGATTTATGAAATGTTTTGAATTGTATTATATTATTTGTGTAATCACTATGTAATATCTACTGTTTATGATTATATTCAAACTGAAAATTGAAAGGGATAAAGCAATTAATAAAAAGTAAAATGAAAGTTTGATTGTAGTAGTGTAAAACAGTCACATACCCAAGCCAACGATCTTCATTCAAGTATTTGCACTCGACTACGATACTTGAACATGTATTTTGTACATTTCTAATGTAACCGTATAACATATCCCATGTAAATATTTGTTACGAAATGTTATTCATTTTTTCGTTTTCCTTCAGAACATTGCACGTTGCCGCCTTTAACACGCGGGCTTCGGATAGTGGATGCACCGTCGGGTGCTATCACACCTCACACTCGAAACCTTACTTTGGAATGTTCATCAGCTTATATTCTACAGGGTCCTCCTCAAGTGAGTATTTACTACTACTACTACTACTACTACTACTACCACTACTACTACTTCTACTACTACTACTGCTACTACTGCTACTACTACTACTACTACTACCACGACCCAAGAATAACTATTGTTAGAATCCTATCCGTATTATTGTGGAAAGTGGGCTTAATCGAGTAAACATCTAAATAAGAAAACCTATGAAACGTGACCAAAATATTGAAGTCTTTGCTTGACATCACAGTCCCCGAATATCCTTGACATTCTAAAACTAGACTGGCACAGACCTAAGAATCTTCTTTGCCGTGTAACCTTTGACATTGAAAGTTTGAGGTCGAAGGTCATAAATGTGTCAAGTGCAAGATGTCGGGACGATATTGGTGATGCAGTGGTATATTTTATTCTGATGACCCGGCACAGGTGTGATACATATGGCAGACGGTGTAGACAATTTATGGTTTTGTTTCTCGGTCTCGCCCCGTAGTGAATATGATATGCCTCTGCTGTTTTCTTGCCAGATAAACGTTTTATCTCCATATAAATGTATTTTCTTTGTCATTTATGAATGCAATTTTGATATAAAATTGTATCCGGTCATTCCGGTGGTCGTTGAAATTGAAAATAAATTGTAATTAAAAATACTATTCACTGGTTAAATATAGTTTTCTTTCTTCGCCAAGTATTCACATCGTTGCCATCATCCATCGACACAACCACGACAATATAATTCACCAACCACAACCATTCCCTATACCACCACCTGTCCATCAACACCACCACCACTACCAACAACATCACCACCACCAACCCACCATCATATTCAGTATCATCACACTTTCATGTTGCTATATCTAGACAATTTCTTCGCAATTACACAGCTACAGTAATAAAGGTATTTGAGACTTCAATGAGGAGAAATTTTCAGGGAATAAGATGAAAGTTCTATAAATATCAATTTTTGTATTTTTGCTTTGTTTCCATTATATCATCTCTTCTTTCTATCTTCCTTCTGTCTCTATTTATTTTCAACCTAAATAATCCTCTCCCCTTCTCCTCCTTCTCCTCCTCCTCCTTCTCCTCCTCCTCCTCCTCCATCCCTCCCGTTCTCCCCCTCTTTCCCCTCTCTCTACAGATTACATGTTGGTATGGTGACTGGGCTGGTAACATACCAACTTGCGACTACCCCAAGACGGACCCGCCACCCACCTCACCACGTCCTACCACTATTCCTACCACCATCATTACCACTACAGAGGAACCACGAGACCTCCTACCAAGATGTAAGGACGTGATATTACCCCTTCCTTTCTTATAAAGATTGACACCCCAGCCACACCCTTAAAATAAAAAGAACAATATGAATTAATGTTATAATGATTTAAATTTAGTCTTAATTGTTTAGATAGCGATAAAATATATCATTTTCATAAAATCCAACAAAATTTATGATGAAAGTATCGAATAATAAATATGGTATCTAATGATATGACTGGCCTCTGTTGAGAGCCAGAAGGGTATTAACTCTGTGTAGAAGGCTCTAGGTTAACGCCCTTCCCGTCTCAAGAGATTATTACAAATGTTGAGTAGTTTTGATTACAACTTTGAAAAAAATAAAGGTATGTTAATCCACTGTAATATCCAGCAGGTCGTCATACTATTACATCAATGTATTTTACTACTTGATAATTCATTATCATGACAAATGATATTTGCTAGTTTCCTTCAAAATTTGTTCTATCGAGGTTCTATTAAGAAAACTCTAAGAGACCATTAAGCTTTAACCTTTCAGCTACACAACATATTCCCTTGTGGTTTTAAGAATGATTATGTGTGATTATTATTCAATTTCCATGACTGAGTTAATCAGTTGGCAAATTAAGATCATAGAAGATCGATATCATAATGATATGGCATACAAAGTAAAGGTTGTGAATCCAAAGTAATAGTAATGTCGTGGACAAGGCATTTTGCCAACAATTGTCTCTTTCGACCCGGGTTGATAGTTTTGTTTGCATTTGGTAGGGTGAAATATGTTTTGATTCTTAGCTCTAGAAATTACAATGGAGCTCGTCTGAAGCCTCTGTCTTGTTGTATTTAATAAAAAGAAATTGATTCATTTTTTGTTTTGCGTGCAGCTGTGTATTACTCTAAATTAACAATATTCCGACTTTTCTCGTATTTTCTTTTTTTGTTTATAATCACAGTACCTGGCGAAGATTATTCTCAGTGCGGTAAGGCGGGCGACATCGGCCAGAAGCTAAGGGGTCGTGTGGTCGGTGGTTACGAAGCTAACGAGGCAGCTTGGCCATGGCAAGCCGCTATTTATTGGCAGAGGGCTGACGGCTCAGTAAGTGATAATTTCGACATTGTTAATTCGACTATCATACACTGAAATACGATGGCGTAGCAACGCCCCTCTCAATTGAACGGCCCAAAAGAAAATAATGATTGAATTGAGTCTACGGCCTGCTAGGTACACTCCGCTCTACATGTATATGAGATAGCCAATATCTGGAAACGCTACCGAAACACGCCATGGATCTTTGATTAAAATATTTAGCATTTTGGTTAATACAAAGAGTGCAAGAGAAGGGTTACAGGTGATTTATAAAATGAAGAGTATAGACACGAACGCGAGAGAAATTCAAAACCTTATGTTATCTACTTTAAAATAACTTGATCATACTGTCAACATACATGTACACCAATGCGTTACAATTTAAGCGTCAGTCACTTTAAGAATTCCAGAAAATATTCCTTCAAACATCAGTTTTTTCAAAAAAAACCCAACGACTCCTGAGAGGGCACACAGAAACGGTTTCCATTGCACAGGGCTGACTTATAGACCTTCACACCTGAAAGGAAATCACCCCCTCTGTTGGCGGAAATCTCAGCGCCCTTTCCGAGCAGTCAAATGGCGGTTTTCTGTCTTTGTTGGAGGGAACATAAATACATTTCCTTACTCAAATGTTTGCCTCTTCCCGTGGTTAGATAGGCATCAAATACACCCAGGAATCGCAACCATAAAAAGAGGGTTAATTAAATTACAATATATAGGAATGTTTTGGAGTTGGGGAGGAAAACATTGCAAAAAGGAAAGGGTCTGCGGTTGCTAAGGGGGTTGGGGAACAGAACCTTGAAACAAGGAAGAGGTCGGCTATTGACAGAATGAAGGAAATGTACTCCTTGCTTTTTCTTGCATGACAGGTCAGACATAATACAAATAACATATTTAAGAAGATGTAAATCATCGAAGAATGGCAGTGAGTACAGACATACTAAAGCTTCTGCTTCTTGAACTTTACTCTTATGAGAGCAAGACGAAAAGCTGTAGTGTCTATAGGCACTGAATACAACTTTTAGGTGGTTGGGAAATTTGAAACTAGGTGAAACATCCATTTTATTAATATCTAATGATGCACACCTTGTATAAATAGGGTAAAGGAGTCGTCTTACCGGTTTCCATTTTGGTGATCAGATTAAATCAACCAATTAACATAGCAAATTTTACAAGAAGGATTTTCATGGCATTTCAAAACTGTTGCTTGATACTCCCCATGCTATTAGTATTCGAATGTACAACTGGACAATTTATTCGAGATCATCGCAATGTTATCAAAATTATGATAAATGGGGTTGCCCATTCGTGGGTCAGACTAAATGTTAAAGGAAACTTTAATTTGTATGAATTAGAGGTTTTGCTAACACCGGTTTTGTCTACCATAAACCACATGACATTCTAAGTAAGAACTACCTAAAAAAGCAAACCTATCAAACATCCCGTCTATTTCAAGGTGCCAACTTTTATTGGCAACCGCAAACAGTGCTAACGGAAAAGTAGGATGGAAATATATATATTCATTTATGTGGAAAAAAAAAACGTCTTTGAATATTCGTAAATGAGTCAGATCGGGCGCTGCTACAAGGAGAGTAAGTTTAGTCTGAACCACCCCTCCAATTTAAATTAGGGTGACTCCGCTGGAGAAGGATAGTTAGAAAAAGGGAACAAGAGAAAGAGTGAATGATGATCATAGTTATATTAGATTGAAATGCATGAAATGACACTTTATTTTTGTGTGTAAAAGTGTGGGAGAGAAAGAAAAGGTAATCAAAAAAGAGGGGATTGACGTGGAAGAGTAAAGGCAGATGATGCTGTCATTCTGAAGGATTCAACTTCCGGCACAAGTTAACGGCGATTTATGAACACCATGGAGGAAAAGGTGAAGAGCGTCCTCTAGCAGAGCTAAGGGACAATGCTCTGAAGAGTGTAACGAACAAAATGTAGACCCTCTAAAATCTCTGATAAAAGTAGCATGATTATGGATGAAACTCTAGACTCACGACTATGATTATTTTATTCTCTACGTTTTTTCTTCTCTCCTTGCAGTGGTTTTTCTTTTGCGCTGGTACTGTTATCGACGATGAATGGGTCATGTCTGCGGGCCATTGCTTTGGGTATGACGAGGATATCACAAGACTTCAAGTCAAATTAGGTAACTATGGATGGATCTATAAGCCTTTTCGAACGATGGGTTTCCATGCTGTCAAAGGTTTTTTCGAATCAAACGAAATGTCATGGTTATCATTCAAGGTATTAGATATAACGCTGTGTTTCTTAACACATCTAGACATCACTCATACTGCAGGACCGGACAACAAACCTGATTCAACTGGAGTTGAGTTTAATTTTAAACATGGACAATTATTATGTGAATACATATGTCATTAAGTATAAAGGATATGTTATCCTTGTTCTGGTTTAAAGTTTAGTAAGTTTACGTGTCATGGATTTCATTTGTGTAATTCTATATGAGATGCGTTTCATGTTTTTTGTGTTTACTTTGAATATCATTCGATGAGAAGGTTACAATAATGTCATCAAACAAGTCTAATAATAACCAATTTAAATATCAGTGTAAGTGAGTATTGGTCTGTTCCTCTAATCAGGGTAATAAAGCAGTTGATTTTCTATCAGTGATTGTTACATCATCCATTATTTATCTTGATCCAGGTCTAACAGACCGAATCCGGGACCAGGGCACGCCGAGGGAACAGGTCTTCTCCATCAACGGTCTCTACCTTCCCAAGGAGCACGACTTCATCGATTTCGACTACGACATCGCCCTGCTTCATCTCGCCCGACCAGCCGTCTTGGGACCATACGTTAGAGCGATATGTCTGCCGCCAGAAATCACTAGTCCTGACGCAGACCAAGGTATAGATTACAGTTTTACATCCTTTAAAGAGAAAGTTGAGTTCTGGGAAGAGGTGAAAAATAATTTGTGAGCGTTATCATTGTTATTGTGCATGTCCGGAAAAACATCAGATGTGTAGTCTGTGTGTAATTGGTGTGGAGTCGGTGTGGAGTCCGTATGGTGTCGGTGTGTAGTCAGTGTTGAGTCTGTGTGTAATCGGTGTGGAGTCGGTGTGGAGTCGATATGGTGTCGGTGTTTAGTCGATGTGAAGTCGGTGTGTAATCGGTTTGGTGTCGGTGTGGAGTCAGTGTTGGGTGGCGGTTTGGCAGTGTGACTTAGGCATAACCTAAAGCCCAATAGCAAACATAGACTGAACATTATATCTTTGACAAAATAAAGCCCCTGGTGTAATGGATATCAACGGAGCAAATGTAAGATCCACTGTGTCGGATCAATTTATACAGTGGCGGCAAAAATCGCAATAATTGGAGAACACAGCTTTGGATATTTTTTTGTAGTTGTCTTTCGCTACACAGATGAACATTATTAATGAACATTATTATAATTCAGAAAAACTTAAATCAATTCTTTATTTTTCTTTCCATCTGTCTGTCTGTAAACCTTTCTATCTATCTGTCTGTCTGTCTATCTTTCTATCTATCTGTCTATCTTTCTTTCTGTCTGTCTGTAAACCTTTCTATCTATCTGTCTGTCTGTCTATCTTTCTATCTGTCTGTCTGTTTATCTTTCTATCTGCTGTCTGTCTATCTTTCTATCTATCTGTCTGTCTATCTTTCTATCTGTCTGTCTGTCTATCTTTCTATCTATCTATCTGTCTATCTTTCTATCTGTCTTTCTGTTTATCTTTCTATCTATCTATCTGTCTATCTTTCTATCTGTCTGTCTGTTTATCTTTCTATCTGTCTGTCTGTTTATCTTTCTATCTGCTGCCTGTCTATCTTTCTATCTGTCTGTCTGTCTATCTTTCTATCTGTCTGTCTGTCTATCTTTCTATCTGTCTGTCTGTCTATCTTTCTATCTGTCTGTCTGTTTATCTTTCTATCTGTCTGTCTGTTTATCTTTCTATCTGCTGCCTGTCTATCTTTCTATCTGTCTGTCTGTCTGTCTTTCTATTTGTCTGTCTGTCTATCTTTCTATCTGTCTGTCTGTCTATCTATTTATCTGTCTATCTTTCTATCTGCTGCCTGTCTATCTTTCTATCTGTCTGTCTGTCTATCTTTTTATCTGTCTGTCTGGCTTTCTTTGTATCTATCTGTTTGTCAGATTCTAGTCATCTGGTGTAAAATTTCCAATCATAAAAGTTAGGAAGTAATACTGATTGATTTACAATATTGTATCTAGTGCATCTTATCGATTGGTCCTGTTTTGTTTTCTTCTTTAACAGAACGATTAGTAGCTATCAACTCCTTCGGTATGGTGGCGGGATGGGGACACAGTAAACCAGTAGCAGTTAATAGCAGTCAATACACCATTTATGAAGATGTTCTTCAACAATTACAGGTAAGGACTGCTCAGAGAGGCATATACTAACCGTCATCATTTTAACCAGTTTCAGAAATATGAGTATAACCCTTTCTCTTATATGACGTAGACTCTGGCATATTTTTCCTCTGAATTATATTGATCATATAAAATGAAAAATAGGTTCTTGATGTTATATTTTTATTCAAATAAGTAGTTTGTAAGTTTTTATTTGTAGCTCATGTTTAGATGACATGAATCATAGATCAAATATTTTCTTGTGTGTCTATTATAAACGATCCAAAATTGCGAAGTGCAAAGTATTGTTTGTAGATTTTGTTGTATGTTTTGTTACACGGTGATTTGTAGCATTACAGATCTTAGTCATCA
Organism: Hemicentrotus pulcherrimus; assembly: GCA_003118195.1. Lineage (NCBI taxonomy): Eukaryota > Metazoa > Echinodermata > Echinoidea > Camarodonta > Strongylocentrotidae > Hemicentrotus > Hemicentrotus pulcherrimus. Next base: position 38,334 of record BEXV01000320.1, on the reverse strand, counting down.
TCTTGTTAAGGGTACTTTTTAAGAATAATAGGCTATGTAATACCTTGGTTTATAAAAAAAGATTTTGATGAGAAACATCAGTAGAAACCGATTTTAAAGGAAGGGGTTGCAGATTACAAAAATAAAAAGTTGTCAACTCTCGTCTGATGAGAATTGAGCAGATTATATTTTCACATTATACCAATCATAACATTCGTGTTCTCTTCCTAGATTCCCGTTCGTCCGCGTCAAGCCTGCGTCAACAGCCTCCGTGAGGTAGGCGAAGATGAAACGCAATTCACCATCAATATGTTTTGCGCTGGGTACAACCGAAAACCACTGGATACCTGTTTCGGTGACTCCGGCGGACCTCTGATGCGCCACATATTTCACTCGGTTGTCGGTCGAGACGGGATCCAGCGAATGCAGAAACGATGGGTCCAAGTCGGCATTGTGAGCGCTGGAAAAGGCTGCGCAGTAGAGGGACAATTTGCATTTTATACGCATGTACCGAGACTTGTGAACTGGGTGTATTCTGTGATCAGAGCAAACCACACACAATCGGGGACGGGTCTCGTTCAATTATAAGAATTGACTCTCTACGAAAATGGAATCAGGTACTCTGAACTTGGCTTAAAAGCATAGTACATTGTGGAATTAATTCATCTGTCTTTTTCAAGCCAGTCGTCGACGGACAGCTTGTTTCGCGACGTACCATTCGAACCTAGCATTCACAACTCTCCGGTTATAAAGTACGTGATACTGATGCTTTCATGTAGTGAGAAGCATGTTGTGAGCAGGATCTTAAACACGAGGCGTATATGTTTTTTTAAAAGAAAACATCATGTACTAGGATTTGAATTTGCCTCCGAAAAATGGTCGAACCCAGGAAGTACGACGCCACATGAAAACTTCAAGGTCAAATATTGAAGGAGTCCAACATTCGTCATTCTTGTATATCACTCGGATCGAGTGGATAGGTATGCCAGTCAAAACTGTCCGACGAAGCATCTCACGGCGCGGACGAAATCAATCGCTGCACAAGATTCACCTCCCTTTATGATATGATGAAACAAACAATGAAATGCACACTTTGGGGAATTTAATATTAATGTAAGTTTTCAACACCTTTAGGGGTGCATTCTTCTAAACTTGTTAAAGATAAATTGTCATTCATCAATGAATCGATACATTTAATTCGAGGGAATTTTAAAGTATTGAGCTAACGTATAATGTTTGAATGTTGTGAATATCATATATTTACAAAATATTGTTTTTATATTTGTTATTTATGAATTGAAGCAAACTAAAAATGTGTACCAATGATAGATTGACGTTTAGTATATGATATTGCACATGTATATAACTAAAGTTGTACAAATCTTCAAATATTCTTTTAAGTGATTGTAATTCCGTAAATTTGTGATTGCATATGGAATGCAGTATCTAGAGCGAAGTTTAAAACATGACAATTTTTTCTCTTTTTTTTTTACCATTCTTATTAATTTTGTCTTGGTTGTCAAATACATACATTTTACCTCAATTTTGAAATGTGCATGCTTAGGGGCAAATCATGACTACAATATTCAGTGCAAGCCCCCCCCCCCCCCCC
>BEXV01000320.1:22426-36143 GCA_003118195.1 Hemicentrotus pulcherrimus | reverse complement strand
CCTAGTAAGGCTGGTCGCCCCCTCCCCTATGATCCATGCGCCCCCCCCCCCATGCATCGACCCACGCTACGCCACTGCTAAAATCTCAAATTGCTATTAATGAAATACTGCAGTCATTTAGTATTAGTTCTTGAAGACGTATAGGCTGCAGAGGCTGATTTCAAGTCAGGCAAAGCTTTTATATTCATGCGAAGGGGGTAGTTTTAAGTAGGGAACGCCCAGCCCTCCTCCCTGGATCAGCCACATTGAGTTGCCAATTGGCGTTACATATTACCCCACTTATTATTACACGCAGGGAAGGAGTAGTATATCACTATCTGCTACCTCTAACTCTCCTTACCCGTAGACCAACCGTGCTAACGAATTATCACTGCAATACAATATACAAATGATATGTGATAATACTTGGCGAGAATATAATTATTGTCGGAATATATTCTCAATTGTTATATTACAATGTCTTGAATCATTGTCAATGCCAACAAAATTTTAAGAGTTACATCGCAAAGCGAGAAAATAAATGTTGTCTATATGTGTTTTGAATGATCCTTGAAAAAAAATATCAAAAAATCTAGTTTTTTAAAATGGTACTGCTGTTTTTCTCGTTTAACTGAACCTAAACTTTATTTTTTAATCTTTAATTTGCAGTAATGGTATTTTGTTGAGGACAGGGTATTATCATCCTATTACAGTCTTGAGGATTTGTTTCAAAATCGTTATCATTGCATTGTATGTACTGTAAAATAAAACTGTAACATATACCAAATATTCTTCTCATCATTGCGTGCTGTAAGGTGACATGCCTTTCTTATCGTCAACCGAGGAGAGGTTTGTTTTATATTGATGGGCTTAGGTTAAGATGATGGCGGTGATGAAGGGGATGAGGGTCGTTATGACGGACATTTATGATTGTGTTGCTGAATAAAAGAAGAAAGAGAAGAAGACGAAGAAGTAGAAGAAGAAGAAGAGGAGAAGGAGGAAGAAAAAGAAGAAGAAGAAAAGAAGAAGAGGGGGAGGAGGAGGAGGAGAAGAAGGAGAAAGAAGAAGAAGAAGATGAGGAAGAACAACAAAAACAACTAGAAGAAGAGAAAATAGTGAAGAGACGATGAAGGTGATAGTAGTGATGATGATAATGATAATGATGATGATGAAATTAATGATGATAAGGATGATGATAATGATGATGATAATGATAATGATGGTGGTGGTTGTTTGATGATGATGCAATGAAGACGATAGCCGACGAGTGCATGGTGGCAGTGATAACGAGCATCGTGATGGGGAAGAAGAGAAGATGATTAATGGTATGATATGCGCCAAGCTAAGTAGTAAAACATATCCCACACAAAAATAACAACTCCATAAACTGTCTATTTAGTGTATTAAAAATGCGTTTGAAGTATATTTGCATAAATCGGTTACAACACAATCCCAACACCCATTCTCGAACTATTCAATCTACACAGCTTTCAGTCAAACAATAAATATTTTACACATTTATATCATAGCACATTTCACAGCATTTTTTTAAAACTTCAACCACGAAATATTACCTTCGGGAGAAAGGCGAAGAAATAAAACAACATAATGGACGCTGATGTTACCAAAAGTAATGTGTGGGCTTTTACCTGTTATTCTACGTAACATATATATATTATCATCCAATTAACAATAGACAATATTATTGTTGATCTAGATTTGTTTCTAATTATATAAAGAGGACACTTTATCAAAGCATATTTTTAATCTAATAGTTTTCATTCTTATAGGAAAAAAGGGAGGGATAATTGAAGTGAAATATAAAAGACTTTTATATAATTCAAGTAAGATTACTTTCAGTTAGAATAAACATACTTTGTCCCACATTGTAAGAAGTGAATACGAATATACATGTAAATTACAATTACAATTTTCCTCCTAAAATAATGTTAATTTTGTGCAAATCTTTATAGTACAAATTACATTATATATCATAGGAAATGCCACAGTAAATCCCTTATGTTACATTAATGTTATAACAAATTAAAAATATCTAATGTAATAGTTTCCAACCTAAATTAGTATTTTTAAAGATTTTTTTATCTGACTATGTCTAAAATGTAGAATCTACCACCAATCCTACAAACTTACACTAAACAATAACCTAATCTATGATTTCTGTATGTATGCCATTGCAGTTATCTAGTATAAATAAGACTTTATCATATTTTATCATAATAGTAGCACAACATTGATACATCATCATATTCAATAATATATTGGACGATTCCACTTGGTGAAAAACGAAAAGCACAATTAAAGTGAAGGTTGAGTTTTCGGGAGAGGTAAACAATAATTTGTGAGCATTAGGCCTAACAAAAAATATGTTGTATTGCCCTTTGCGACCGACCCAAATATCTTACGGTCGGCTTTTTTTAAAACCGTTTTTTAGAGAGAAAAAATGTATTAAATCCCCACTGCACTACCTATAGCTACTGGCGCCCTCTATATAGCAAACAATGGCTAATCGGTGACCATTGGTCCCCCATGATCCTCTTTTTCTAAAGTTAATTGAGAGCTGATTTGATGAGATAACCACCTGTCATGTGACCTTGCAGGGTGTTCCAATTTATCATGTACACCGTATAGTACAGATGGGCTTTAAATCATTCAAAACTGAGAAATATCAGTCCAAAGAGGGGGTTTAACAACAGAAAAAGTTATTTAAAAAAAAGATTTTCGACCGACCGACCCATGTTTTGGCACCTAAAGGGGAATACAACATTTTTTTTTATTTTATGGCCTTATCGTTATTATGCAAGTGTAGAAGAACATCAGAGAACAAATGTTTCTTGAAAAACATGGCTCTTCAAATGCTTTCATATTATAAATATGACAAGTAACAGCTTAAATATGAGGCCCGATCTTTATGCCACATGTTTGTGTAGTCCCATATATATCTTTTTGTGTACAGTGCTAGACTGGGCTAGATTTCTTATCATTTTGATGACTCCATAACCTGGCAGTTCATACCAATACTTATATGCTACATGACCAACTTCTTACGCTCGATTCCACACGCATGACCAGAACTCAACTTTATCTTGAAGGGTTAATCAAAATTAAATACCGTAACATTAATTTGATCAAAGTTAAGTAGTCCAGTTTACTTATGACTTCAAACACCGTGACACATTCTTTCATTGCCGACTGGCTTTTTTATGAAAACATATGTAATGTGGATGTTATGTGCATCAATATGATCTGTAAATAAAGGAATTGGTAAGAAATATCACTTGAATACTTACAAAATAATCTGCTCTATTTTGCGATGGATATCAAATATATTATTCATGGTTATTCTTTTAAAATTCGTTACCACTTTTGTCTCCGCATTGCCCTATACCCCTAAACATTTAAATATTGTTGTTTTAAACATGTAATATCTTTATTTTTCGTTTCTCAAAAGTTGTTTTATGTTGATAATTAGACCACATGAGACATCATTGATAATACTGTGATATTTGGTACAATATACATACATGTACTAATTAACTGACTTACTTATATTTCATAGATTGTTCGCAAAATTGGGTGAACAAGGACTTCCCTCACATCTTCATCAATGGTTTCAGGCATCTCAGGCGAAAGAAACAAAATTATATGAAGTCTTTGCAATACAGTCAATTGCTGCTGTTAACAAGCTTCATCTCTTGATTGGAATATGATATTAAGTCGTCAGGGTTCCAAAGATTTATATAATTACTTCTCGAAAGAAAGCTCATCGGTTCTCAAACAACTATTCGTATTAGGACTGAATCGCTGCGTGACGCATACTCCTGACATATTTCACCCTATTCGATACCGTGATGATATCACTTAATGCGCAGAGCCCTGGGGTGGCTATCCAACCTTGATCCGCCACTTTAGCTGCAAAACATTGAAGGACAGAGAAAAAACTGCGAAAATGTGACTACATAAAGTCCAGACTGGTATGAAGGCGCTAATCAAGGGCGTTGCAATTTGCATAGGATAATAACCTTAAATGTTTTGTGACTAACATGTGTAGAGCAGCCTATGAAGCTTGAAAGATAATCCTTGCTTATCTCAGACCTTTGTTGCGTCTTCGACACGAACCTGTTTTTATAGAAAAAGAAGAGAAGAGAGGCAGAGAGAGAGAGAGAGAGAGAGAATATCATTAAAAAAATTAGCAAAACATAAATTTGTCGTTTCAACTTCTACTGTCATGTCCATTTTACTCTGAGTGCATTATCAATGATCTGCAAGACAAATACAAAAGTTCCTTTTTAAAATGCTAGTTATTGACCTGTTGACACCATCAGTTAGATGAAAGGTGGTCCAGAGCAAAATGTCAAGAAAAACTTCGAACAAAATAAGAGATCATTCTTCACAACATTAAGTATACTTTGGGGTTATTGACATGATATCTTGGATATCTCATCATGTTTTTGATGATTCGGGTAGATACATGAAACAATTGTTTTAAAATGTGAAACAACCCCTCGGAATATTTACAGAATTTTACTGTGGTCAATTGCATATCCATATCATACATATTATATTGGAGGAGCGGGCGCCTTTGAATGTTTGAAACAGATAAGTGCTGTGGATCATCATCATCATCATTATATGTTTTCATGCTGTATAAAGAAAAAATAAAATAGCACTTGGGAAAAATATTGCTCTACTCACAATCTGCTAATCTCTCTTCAAGCATTGATATTTGTTCACTAAGCGATTCCACTCGGTGCATCTGTGCTATATACTGATCGTTGGGTGGGGGTGGAGCGTAGATGGATTGAGGTTGCCGAGGGGGCGCCTGATGGGCGGCAACATGGGCGGACTGATTCTGCCGTAGTTGGGCGACATCCTAGGAAGTGATGGAAGTGAGAAAAGTTGATAAAAGTGACGTGATGAAAACAAGTCGAGATGGGTGACGAGATTTAAAACAAGTCGAGATTGAGTCAAGTTGAGATGGGTGACGACATTAAAAACTAGAAGAGATGGCCGACAAGATTAGAGCAAGTTGAGTCTAAAACAAGTTGTGATGGGTGATGGGATTAAAACAAGTCGAGATGGGTGACGAGATTAAAGCAAGATTAGATGGGTCACAAAATTAGAGCAAGTTGAGTCTAAAACAAGTCGAGATGGGTGTCGAGATTAAGACAAGTTGTGATGGGTGATGGGATTAAAACAAGATGAGACGGGTGACGAAATTAAAGCAAGATAAGATGGGTGACGAAATTAACAAAAGTCGAGATTAAAACAAATTGAGACGAGTTATGAGAATAAGACAAGATGAGATCGGTGACGAAATTAAGGCAAGTCGAGATTAAGACAATTTAAGATGGGTGACAAAATCAAAGGAAGTCGAGATTGAGACAAGTTGAGGTGCATGACGAAATTTAAACAGGATTAGATGGGTGACGAAATTAAGGGAAGTCGAAATTAAGACTAGTTGAATTGAGCGACGAGATTAAAAACTGATGAGATGTGTGACGAGTTTAAAGCAAGTTGAGATGTGTGACGAGATTAAAACAAGTCGAGTTGTGTGACGAGATTAAAACAAGTCAAGATGTGTGACAAGATTAATGGAGGTTAAGTATTAGACAAGTTGAGATTAAAAAAAGCTGAGTTGGGTGACGAGATAAAAACAAGATGAGATGGGTGACGAGATTAATAGAAGGTGAGATTGACACAAGTTGTGTGACGAGATTAAAATAAGGTGAGATGGAAGACGAAATTAAACAATATGAGATGGGTGACGAGATTAGAGCACGTCGAGATATCTGATGAGATTAAAACAAGTCGAGATGTGTGACGATACTAATAGAAGTTGAGATTAACACAAGTTGGGTGACGAGATTATAACAAGATGAGTTGGGTGACGAAATTTAAACAAGATGAGATGAGTGACGAAATTAAAGCGAGTCAAGATTTTTGACGAGATTAAAAAAAATTGGACGAGTTATTAGAATAAGACAAGATGAGATGGGTGACGAGATTAAAATAAGGAATGTTGATATATGACTTTATCCCCTATCACCGCATAGGAAAATGTCTCCCTCTGTTGTTGAACTGAAACCGAACACGATTATCATCCTTTTTTAGGGTGTACATGCAAAGTAATTTGAACGTGCAACTAACTAACTTGAAAAATGACACAAGATGGTGATGGTGATGGTGGTTTTTTTACCTGGCTGATAAGAAAGGATAAATGCTTGTTAGTATGCAACCAGATGGCCGACTCGCAGTTACCTTATGTAGGTTGGTTTAGTCAAAGTTTAGATTGGCCTGGGGCAATGTCAACTACATGTACCTCAATTACGTTTTGAAACGTGCGAACATTACAATCAGCCTTTTCACACACAGCTAAAATTCATCGTATGTAGTGATGATTAGAATCATCGTAATATTTTAAACATGTTTATAGACAAAATTTCCCAGTGTGAACATCGGTTATACGATGTTGGGATAGATAAAAGCAGGCTGCAGATACGAAGTTCGTATCTAGAGAGCTTGAAATTTTGTGTGTGAAAGGAAATTCGTGTTTAAACGTGTTTAAACTGGATGGAGGGTGCGCTTTGATTGACGTGACATGACCTTCAATGCGCAATGGCACTACTGCGCATTTTACGAGCAGTAGTTAATCACGAAACTATTAACGATCGCACCGAAATTTCTGTGTGTGAAAGGCTCGTGATTAGTTTAAACACGTTTGAAATACGTTTATACTAGTCATGTTTATTGAATTTTACCTGTGTGTGAAAAGGCTGAGTGACAGATAACGTAATCTGAACATGATTTCTATGGAATATGCAAACGGTATTTAAAAAATGCCCATGAGTTGATTTCTTGAAAGTCTTTGTGATGGTGTTGATTTCGATGTCAAGGTCAGACAAAGAAGCATGTGATCACCCTGCTGTTGTCATAGTAACCATTGACTTACCCTTTCTAATAAATTAACTCGTGCTAGAAGGAAGTCGAATTCTGGTGTGCAGGTTAGGCAAACTGAAAGCAAAAACAACAAATAACAAGAATTTCAAAGATTGTTCATTGGTTAAAGAAATGTATTCCACGTCTCCTTGCGTCTTCATGATTTCCATTTATATTGATTGAATTTAATGTCAGTAAAATCGATTAAAATACCCTTTAAGGTATGATGTCGTTATATTTTAGCATACCCCAATTTATATCGTCTTTATAAACTCTACTTATTTTTTAAATGCACATTGCTGTAAAATGCTCTAATTAAGGCTTTATACTCTAAAAAACTTTTTTTTTTAATTACTCAAAAGATTTCTTTCATACTTGCCCTTGAAAAAAAAAAGGACAGGAGCTTTATTTTGAAAAAGCTCTTCCAAATTCGAGTCCTCTAATAAATCATACATTAACGAAGGCCTATTTATAAGGTCGGGATGTACAATTAATAAACAACATTATTTTTAATTCAGGCGGAGTTCATTAACTTGCTACTATCAAACACTTTGCGCGACTGGTTCTTTGTTAATAATCATGTCGTACTTGTGTGAACGCAACTCACCTGTGCAAGTTTTACCGTCCTCGGCTAATGTGAACCCAACCTGGCATTTACACTTGTAACTCCCATCCGTGTTCTCACATCGCTGCTGGCAACCGTGCGTGGTGCCTTCACACTCGTTTATATCTGCAAGAAGAGGAAGATGGCATTGATAATAAATTATCTCAAATTTGTGATCATACTTTAAGCTTCTACAAAACCAAAAATTTCCGGGAATTGTAAATTAAGGCCGTCTTCATGGTAAAAGTGTTTTTTGTTTTTGAAAATGTCAACAATTCAACATGGTAAGAGCTGTACACTCGATCCTTTTGTTGCGTGAAACTTTTGTGCATCCGGACCTCCAATAAAATATGCACAAGTTTCTGGTTTTACATTACATGACTTCCATATTCACTTTTAGCTTAAAGGTGATATGTTTTGGACACAAAAATATTCCATGGTCATGGATAACGAACGCCAAAGTATCATCATAAGGCTAACGTTAGGCTAACTTTAAGAGTTAAAAATAACTAGTATGACCAATGTTAATGTTTAATTTTACCGTGGAATATACAGAAAATATTAACAACAACAATACACAAAAACCGAACAAACAAAAATGAAGGAAAAAGCAAACTGAAAAACTTTACCAATTTCACAATATTGACCAGTCCAGCCTGCCGGACATGCACAGGCATTCGGCCTCAAACATCGCCCGCCATTTTGGCATTCTTGTGTACAGATTGCTGCGAAAATGAGAGAGAGAGAGGGTGAGAAAGAGAGAGAGAGAGAGAAAGAGAGAGAGACAGAGACAGAGAGAGAGAGAGAGAGATGGAGAGAGAGAGAGAGAGAGAGAGAGAAAGAGAGGATACAAGAAAACGTTAATGATGATTTCTCCCTGCAGCACACGGGCGCCATTTTGATTGCATTATCACCTGCGCCAATCAAGCATATGCAGGCAACTAGCCCATATGCCAAAATGTTAACGCAGTATTGCGTTTATCATTCTGCGTTCAAGTCGTCACCACACCACGGTCCGTTAAAGGCCTCCTTAGCCGTTGACGCAGCATCACGTCACTTCATGATGAATCTTGGGCAACGGGCATTTGGAATCTATGAAATCTATGAAATTAATTTCACTGGCAAAGCTTAACGATTTACATCGATATAAAAATGCATACAAGCCTTAATTACGATAAGGAAAACGTACATTTAATAATGTATAGGAGAGGGCGAGGTGATCTGCTCAGTCCCATAAAAAGAAGCTGACGTCATGGTCATTCGAGCACTTAATAGAGTCGAACGTGTCAAACTTGTTATCCTAAATCATAGTAAAAAGAAATTGCGATGTATTGGTGGCGTTTCTTGACAGACTATCCGTTAAAGGCCCCGAAGGAAACCTTGGAAATAACTACCAATAAGATTTCAACAAAAAAATAAAAAAAATAAAAAAAAATAAACAGAGCTGAAATTCTGAAAATTATACAAATCTGTATCGATATCATGAATCTACTTCTCCAGATGGACCCTTCTTTTGTTTGAATCACATTATCGTACAATGTGCTTTAATACACAGGCAATTTTACAGACAATTTAACAACGTACAACTATTAGTATTCAAACCATTGGTCGTATTTTCTGCTTCAAAACGGCCAAATACATCATATGTGAAAACAAGTCACACATATTTTGTAGAACAACGACCATTATTCTAAATGTACTGATAAATCAATTGATTGCTTCCTTTCAACAATTGTAATAATATTATTGATATGCGTTACCGAGCTTAACTACTGCATTTGTCATTATTACGACACACCAACAGTAGTTTGAATCAATCACCCCATTCCGAGCGTTCTAAGACTCAATAAAATCCCAAACATCAAAGCTCAAAATTAATTGTAATTGAAATAAAAGTAGGCCGTTAAGGCTCTACTGGCAAATTGTAATGATATCTAACCTTGTGTGTATCATTTTGCAAAGTTTGATTTGTATTATAATTGTCCTAAGCATCATGAATACCACCGCTCGTGATATAAAGAACTTGTCAAACTAAACACCGGTGGAATTGAAAAATATCCTTCTTATCTCAATGTATCATTTTTTCGCCTGAAATGGAGCAATTGAGTCGAGAATATAATGGGGAGGGATAGGGAGTGTATAAGGTCCAGATACATAGAAAAGCAATACCTTTAAACAGTCTAACGCTCCGAAGCAAATAGGTCTTCTAATGGTAAAGCTTTTGGCGAATCAACTCAAGGGCACTTTTAATTTCAATACCCTTTTTTTGGACATCCCATGGAAATCATGTCCGAGTATGTAATAACGCGTAATTGTAATTTTCGCACATATCAGGAAGGGGTAGGTAAGAATACACCCCTACCCCTCTCTTCTCAAATTTACAATTTGAATATGGAGAGGCTGATGAAGAGGAAAGGGACACAAGAGACACAACCACTTGTTCAACTCTTCGTTCATGTCAAGGGGCTTAGTCAAGGTCAAATACAATGTTTTTCCTCGCATTCCTCAGGGATTAAACGACAATCCAACAAGCTTTTGGGATCCTTCTATTTGCCCCCTTAGAGTGTTTCGCGAAACCAAAAAAGACACATCTGAACTTGAGAAGTTGATAGCGGAAAGAGAAGGAACTGGAAGACGAGCTAAGTGGGATGGATTCGATCGAATCTACCCTGATATCCAATGATTCCACTAAGTGCTAGAATCGCGAGATCTGTTTACTACTTTCCTCATTTTTTCTCTCTACACTTTTCTGTCCCGTATCACTTTCACTCGCGCTGGTAGTGATAAGCTTACAGAAGCTTTGTGGAGATCAGTCTTGGAGTTTTCTCAGTTACAATGTTGTCACGGCAAACTTTCTTTTATGAAGGGGTTGAGAGATCATTGTTATATGAGCTGAAAAAACGAGTTTGCAAACAAAGCATTATTGGCCCACGCCTTTCAAAATCCACAGGTGGGACTATTGACGTAAAAGTGTTTCGTGAAATTTTGACATGATCTCAACATCTAGCAAACCAACTCCATTTCCAAATTATGTCTATTATAATACCGCACATTCTTTCTCGGGAGAGTTCCTTTTATTGGGGGTTCAAGATTTCTTTTTTAATTATTGGCCTACATCTTTCACAATCTGCAGCTGGTGTTATTAGCGGACAATTTTTTATGTGAATTTCGGACATAACATCGAAATCTAGCCAATCACTTTCATTTACAAATAACGCCTTTCATAATCCCACAAAATCTTTTCAGATGGAGTTTCCAATTTCTAGCCCAGCGCTCACGTCTAAATCAGGACATACAGGTGCATCATTGAGTAAAAGTTGTTTCATGAAGTGTTGGACATAACATCAAAATACCGTTTCATTTACAAATACACGTTACATATTGTGTAATCCTGAGTAATCTACCTCTCTGGATTTGCCATTTTACTCAAAAAACATTTTCGCAAAAGAAACCAAAGTACGGGAAAAGGAACTTTGAAATGGCTTCAGTCATTGGCGTACGTAAGTTTTCCGTCTGTCTGAATTACCTTGCTCGTCTAGTAGTTCTTGCCCCGTTATAAAGGGTATTTCTCCTGAACTTTTCAACTTTCTCAAATTCCCTGGAAAGTAGGACAACAGATTTTGAGTTCGATATACTTGTTACAAACAAGGATGTATTTTGTTATTGTATTACTGAATTATTGTATTATTGCATTGAGTAGAGCTAGAAAACGTCACACAGCAAAATGTATTCCCCTATATGCTGTCCATTATACATTTTCAGCAATCACATATGTTTTGCTGAATTGTTTATTCTTTAAATATGTAAATCGATGTTTTGAGGAAAACACATTTAAAGAGAGAAAGAGAGAGAGAGAAAGAGAGAGAGAGAGAGAGAGAGAGAGAGAAGGAGAAAGAGAGAGAGAAACAGAGAGGGAGAGAGAGAAATAGATTCGCAGCTACGAAAATTCACCAAGTCCCCTTCCCACACCCTTCAAGTAATAAATATAGTTTTAATTCGCATTTTATTTATCTAAGATGACCGGTGCTGCCCCAATACCTGGGCCCGGACAACGCCAATGCTATACAGTTCAAATGTCCATATATTACCCCTTCGACCCCATGACCTTATGACAAAATCTTAAGCTTACCTTCTGTGCATCCTTTTGCATATTTATGAGCTTGTCTCCATCCGGGGCAGCACTGATACCGCTCTACGACAGGGGAAGGAGGAACGTATCTCCTACGATAGGCCATGTGGTACATGGTTCTAAAAGACACAATGCAATGGTGATAATCATAAATACTCCACTTATAATGGCCAATATCATTATCATGGTCAAACTTATGCTCTACCTGTTAAAGGGTTGACATTTGAACATGATAATGCAGAGTTTTGACAATATTTGATCCAAATATATGTCATTATAAAGAAATATGAGCTGGTGAAGAGCGTTCTTTGACATTCTGGTGAATATTGTGAAAGTTCCAAAGCATAATTAAGTAAACTGCTACACATATTGTACAATAAATAAAATACATTGACATTACGATTATGGAAGTTGTGTGGTTCTTTTACACATCTGAAGATATTAATGTATTTCTACCAAAACGATTTCGAATTCGATCTCATTTCCAAGTCAGAGAAGCATCATCATTTCATTTTGTGTTTTGTGAGAAGCTTTATTTCATTATCCTATAGTGTGCCAACCATTCTGAAACTCCATAACAGTATAATCGACGAGCGCGTTATGGCGCCTTCATACATTCATGGTGGCGCCTCGGGTTCATATGTCACGTGATCACAACTCCTGAGCCAATGGCGCATCGCCTTATTGGCACCTAGCGCCTCGTATCGATCATGTGACCTCGTTAGCGTCAAACGAACGTCTATTTGGGGATGTTTATGGGTGATAATTATCATGAACAATTATTAAATGTTATGGTATCTCTATACAGGTAAACATGGTGAAACTAAAGTGTCCTAGCGCTTATAAAAAGTTTATGTTTACATACACGGTTGACTTTACTAATAAAAATGTCAAAACAAGGTTAAGATTGGATCTATCAAAAGAGTTCAGATGATTGGAAGATCTTACGTGTATCTGCTGCACAGTCTGTATTCGCCATTGGGAGCACCACATCGAGCGAAGTAATGTTTGAAAGTTGGTTGGCAGTAACTTTCCACCTGTAGCACATTCTGTTGAATCTGGTTGGTCTGTTGTTCCCGACATACATGCAGCCTGGAAAGAGAAATAAGAAAACATGCACATTAATTACGAATGTGTTTAAAGCATTTGATCTGATTAGATTTATGATAAAGGTGAAGAGAAAGGGGGTGTTGAATTCACACTTCCCTTATATCAGCTTAATAAAGCCATTAATTATCGTCTCACATGACAAAAAGGCCTCTTCTGACTGTGAGTTCATTATAATTGTTAGCGTCAATTTGATCTATTTGTACCCAATATTGCATGCTTGATTATCGATTAACAAGACTAAGTGTTATTTCCATGGCACATTCTTCTCACACCATTCACATTCATTAATAGATAACTGCTCTGTTGTAGAGCTAAAAAGAATAGGTATGTTGCCTGGTTTCCTTGGAGAAACAAAATGAACGCTTTATGGTACGATATCATTGTTTGTTCCATAGAATGTCATTTTGTTTCCTCTCATCAACCACCGCAGACTGTCAGATAAATTGGTAACAAAGGTGAATTTTCGAACAAATGTCCTTTCAGGCCAGTCTTTATCATTGCGCATCTTTTCCAATATTAGAGTCTTCATCACAACATTCACCAACTATCGTTTTGACAGCCTTTGTCATCAACAGTCATATTAAACACATATAATTATGTATGCAATGTTACAACCACTCATTATCAAAAGAGTTCTGTAAATTTACAAACGGAAGAAGATTCTTTACCAATCATTCGAACAAACTCTCAAACAAACTCTCTCAACTAAACAAATTTTCTCAAACAAACAAATAAACACTCTTTATCAAGGGGTCACTGTCATGGCAATCATTAGAGCGGTAAAATGGGGGTCTCAACGGGTGCAGATTTGTTACCCCTAGCTAAGGGGCAGGAACAACTCGGCGCCTGATGCATCCGACCAGTAATCCGCTAAAAACACCCAGAAATTTGTCTCGTTACTTGGTATTAGGACATCTTGTGTCATTTGTGTGTCACTG
>BEXV01000319.1:251735-262275 GCA_003118195.1 Hemicentrotus pulcherrimus | reverse complement strand
GCCCCCCCCCCCCCAATTAATTAATGGGACAGTTGTAGGCCCTACATTACGCCCCCTTAATTCAATGAAAGAGAATGGAAAGCAATTCGATCAAATTCTATTTACTGAATGAAATCCATGTTTTGGGATTATCATCAATATATAAATAAGATTCAAGAATGATAAGAACAGGTTACAAAATTAACGAATAATCGACACAGTTTATCATATCATCAATGGAGAAAAAAGTACAGAAGAATTAGCAAGAAAATATCTTATGTATGCAAGTTTCCTGCTAAAGACTCCCTACTTTTACCCCAAAAGGTATCTATATTTCGAGCACGTATTACTTATCCTGTCACCGTGTACGGATAAGGATTGTTCTTGTGTAGGCTCATGGGGCTTTATTTCAGTGAAAATGTTATTGAGATTGACCGAACGAAGCTGAGTTTGCCCGCCCTAACACGGATAAATAAAGAAAAGTATGGTTAAAAATGCCATCCATCCTCATTGTTTAAATAGAAGTGGGTGGAAATCTTATGGAACAGAGTGATTTTGAAAAATTTTCTGTTGGATCTATTTTGTTCGCTATACGTCTCTTTCAATGATTGATCTCAGAAACCTTACGCTTCCCACGTATCCCCCCGAAACATGTCCAAATCATCCGTGATTATTTCTGGAATACATTCATTGTCATTTCTAGGCATCGATCTCGCTGCGTTGGGGAAGGGAAATGGAGAGGCCGTCAATAGTTGACATATACAAGTGAAGAAGGAAGTAAGGACGGAAGACGGGGGCGTAGCGTTATAGGAATCTCGTATGCCAAAAGAAGAAAGAAAGAAAGAAAGAATGAAAGAGATGCAGAAGAAGAGAAAGAAAGACAGGGAAAACATAACGAATTACAAAGGAGAAAAGACAGACAAAAATATGATGATAAATTGAATTGCACAATATTATTCCTTGATGATACACTATTATGCTCATTGCTTCCTTCTAAGAAGTGTATAAAAAATGAAAATGATATTTAGCAGGCTTTATAAAAATGTATTTTTGTCATCTCTCCATTTGCTACCTTCACTTTTCCCGACTAACTCTATCTGTTTCTATTAACTAAAAGGACATCCATTTTTATTACTTCCTTATTGGTACCTGTATAAAATCTAATGTTTTGTGATCAAATTTTTACAAACCATTTTCAACCATCAATTTTGTTTGTGTTATCGTTTTTTTTCTTCCGGATATGGTCGGCACCTTCAATTTTTTTAATGAAAAGTATTAGCCTACATTTTTGTAAAGTAGAGTATTAAAGTCGTAAGCATAGAACCGTTTAATGCAAACTTACTGTGAATATGCCCTATTGCATCTTTCGACTCATTTGTATCATTTCTCATTATATCAAATGGAACGCACCCTATCCCCAAACCTTACTTTGACCCTTATCAATTAACCCTATATCACAATCCCTTCACCAAACTTCTAACCCTATTGAATGTAAGCATGAATGAAAAGTAGGACAAATTTGTTTTTTAAATGTATGTTTGAGGGCCAAGTTCTCATGGTTTTTTCTACGATCAATTTCCTATTGGCCAACACGTGTACGCTGGACATTTCCATTGCCAAGCCATATGATATTTTGAAAAATTTTGACAAAATTAGGAAAAACTTAGTTAATATAACAAGAATTATTATCCTTACATTTGGCATTTTTATCTAAGTATTTTCGAGAGGTTAAAGGTAAAGACCAGTTATGGTCATGCGATTGCATTGTGAAAGAAACGTTGTGGAATCGGTCAGAAAAGGTTGATCATCTAGCATCTAGCATCTAGCATCTGCAAGGTTCTGGAATCATCAAAATGATAAGAAATTTGGCCCAGTCTTGGTATAGTTACAAGCACTGTACACAGAAAGATGTATATGGGACTACGCGACACGTGCGCGATATCTATCCGGTCCGGATATATATAATAATTCACCAACTTTATCAATTAGTAATCGGTAGCATAACGTATTAGTCAAAACATATTCTATTACAAGATTGGTAACAAGAGCTTCCAATTGTATTTTTGAGAGGGGGTGCGTTTCCAAAACTGGTCTATACCTTTGATAGCTCATAATAATGGACAAATTAACAGCAGGCCATCCGAGACGCCATACCCTCTCCCGTCCGGCATCCCCCACCATCTTAGTTTCTTACTTTTAGTCTCTCTTTATTTAATTTTCTCTCTTTCTTTTTTGTCCCCATTTTGCCCTTATTTTCTTTTTTTCTTTCATTCTTTCATTTTCATTTTCTTTTTTAAAATCTTACTCAATTACCGAGTTTTCCACATTCTATCTTCCTTCAATTTTTTCCATCTTTCTGTCATTCATGCATTCTTTCTTCTCTTTCTTTCTCTCTTTTTGTTTCTTTCTTTCCTTCTTTCTTTCAGTTTGGTATAGGGCTTGCAGGTCGGAACGATGCAATGACATCGAAAAGGTATAGAGTGGGTTATCGTGGTTTTTATCTACCATTTGGGTTTTAGTGACTAAACCGTTCCTCCGTCATGTATAGATTGTCAAGGGGGCGAAATTCATAATGTGCTAATCACGTCTCACGTGCTGTAAGTGAATAATAAAAAATAGAGTAGCTATCTTACCTTCCATTTAATGATGAAGAAATATCAAGCAGAATCCCCAAGAAATCAATTAAGCTCGTTCATAACACCGACTTTATTAGTCTCGATCCGAAAATAGCAACACAGACTTGTCAACAAGACGTCATTGATTCTATATCCTGTCTAGCCAAGCATTGTGTAATTCCTTCTGATTCTTCGCTGATTTCTTCTTTTTTTTTTTTTTTGGGGGGGGGGTATTTTTGTTGCATTTCTCTTTGCATAAATAAATATATTCAATACTAAAACCTGGACATTCGGTAACTCACATTTAAAAACAATATACTTCTACGTCAGGTACAGGTAATTGAAAATATTGAAAATATTGAAAAATATGAACCAAAATTTATAATTCATTTCTGCATTTCCTCTCATTGATGTTTACTATGATAACAATGTCCAATGTTATTGGGTCACTTGCAGAAGAGAAACAAGAGATTTTGTTTGTTTGTGTTAGGAAAAGATATTATAAAACCTATCTTTGTACTCTCAAGTGGGCCCAAAATGTTGGTAGTTGGCCAGAAAATACTATTTCCATGCAGGATATTGCATAATTGCTTTATTTTAGTTTGCATATTTCGGAAAGTTGACAATTTCATGAGCCAGTACACTGTGAACAAGGTGGGCGATATTTTTCAACACTTTGCCCAACGTTGTGCCAATAGTCAATCCAATCATCTACTGTGCAATATTTTGCCCAGTGTATTGGTAAACGTAAGTACGTGCATAATTAATTGTTTCGTATTTTGCCCCAAAGCTGGTCAAGATTTTCCCCCACATTTTGGACAAAATAAGAAACAATTATGCACGTGTGAAGTAGGGTACTTACGTTTACCAATACTACTGGGCAAATATTGCCCAATAGATGGTTGGGTTGACTATTGGCACAACGTTGGGCAAGTTTTGGAAAATATTGTCAAACCTTTTCACAGTGTATATGTACATGTAACTTGGGGCTCTTCTTCTTGTGTGATGGATTAAATGAAATTTCAAGAACCTACAATGACTGTATATGAACATGATGGTATTTTGATTGTCGTTTATAGAGTTTGAATGTTCATCTTACTAACGATTATCAGTTAATTGATCTTCATTTAATGTGTTGTCGAATTGAATGTGTGTATTCATCTGCAAGGTTATTAGTTTGATTATGGTTTTATATTGACCATCATAGATCATATCACGGAGTGTTCATTGAGATTATTGCCTATGTTAAAATTCATTATGATTTACTCCAATTATTGGGTGACGTGAATTGCAAATTTCATGTCATCATAATTGTAGATTATAGAAGAGGTGGTAAAATGATCACGATTTCAATACGAGAAGGTTGAATGAAGTGCATTTAAAATCAGCATCAAATAGCAATAAGAATAAATATACCATCAAAATGATATACCGGTAAGTGCGCACATAAATCCTTTAAAGGGGTATCACTTTGCATAGGCCTATTTGAGAATTCGTGGTAAATCATATGGAAGTGAAAATAGCATAAATTGTGTTGTGTAGACACACAATCATGTACGATAATGTACGATGGTTTGATATTCATATAAACCAAAAACGATAATCTTGCGGTCATGCATGTACATGTAAAGAGATA
This sequence comes from Hemicentrotus pulcherrimus, assembly GCA_003118195.1. Lineage (NCBI taxonomy): Eukaryota > Metazoa > Echinodermata > Echinoidea > Camarodonta > Strongylocentrotidae > Hemicentrotus > Hemicentrotus pulcherrimus. Next base: position 258,045 of record BEXV01000319.1, on the reverse strand, counting down.
TAGCAGGTTGAGGGAAAAGGAGGATATTGATTAGAGAAAGAGTAAATAAGAGAGAGAGAGAGAGAGAGAGAGAGAGAGCAATAAACAGACCGAAAACAAAAAGAGATGATGAAAATAAGTGGTTGATATTAAATGTATATAAATTTGTGGAATATATATTACGAACAATTTAGAGAGAAATGATAGTAAATGAGATATTCATAGAGAGTCTGGTGTGCCAACAAAGATGTGGGGTGGATGAGTGGAGAGTGAGAGAGAGAGAGAGAGAGAGAGAGAGTGATTAAGCTGCAATCCTACGCAAACACAAATAGATTACATATATATATAGAGGTGATAAAATGACACCATCTCGAGGATAGTGATGCAATTAACTTGTGACGTCTTCATATCAAAATCTGAGTAAATTACAGGAATAAGCCGCCTGCCTCAGTACACGAGTGAACAGGAGTTTCATTTAAAGGGAAAGTCGACCATGTCCATCCTCGTATTTCAATCACAAAAAATAGAGAAACAGATCAGTGCACATTTTGTACAGTTCGCCCTTTCTTCAGATTAACTTCCATTTTCTTAGTTGTTGATAAAGGAATATATACTTATTTATAAATATTCCCATTCAGGAGTTAGTTGGAAACATAATATTATGTGCAGTTGTGATATCTAAGGGGCACTTAAGATTCAATATTTTCTATAGAAAATGAATTGTAATTTCTGATTTGTTTTATACAGACTACAGAGCCGAATGGGAAAGGACCTCGCAAGCCGCGTCTCTGGTATTCCAATCTCAATCTTTTTTATTTATACGATTTTGCTCAGACCTTAGATGATCTATTTCCCTAATTTGTCTTCTTCTCGTAAATCTGATCTCATTTCAGGGTGGACGTCCCCATTGACGATGCTAAATCCCGAAACATACGTTGATCGTGAGTATGACGAAAAATATGATATTGAATATCATTATTTGAATAATAAAAACATGAAATCATTGCATGCATCACAATTAACATTGACGAATCCGACAGTGGTGCTGTAAAAGAGGTAAGGCGGATCGTTACTGAAAGTTTCTTTTGGTTTTGTTTTTAAAGAAAGAATTGGCACCAATTTCTGGAAATCCTTAATCCGCCACTGATTTAAAATCTTTATGATTCCAGCTCCACCCTGATATTTTCAGTTGGTTTAATGATGTAAGTAAAATGAGAGAAACAACAAAACAAAACAAAAATCAAAATTTTAAGCAAAAATCCGATAAAATAATAGGAATTTATAAATTTTGAATTTGTAATGTATGACACACAAATTGTCAACACAGTGACATGTTTCGAGGTCCTCTCCCCAAATGTTCTGTACAGAATTTATATATTGAAGAAGGAATAGATTTGGTTCAAACAGGGGTCGTGAACAAAAATCTGTGCAATGATTACTTCTAGGGTGCATGTACATGTAGGCCTTCTACTGGAAATTTTCTTTAGAGAAAATGCATATTTGTCGGATGTTTGTGAATACAGAGCATATCCTAGGGGACATCGCAAGATACACAGTTGCCAATTTGTGTTTAATCTCAACGTGGATTAATGATCAACAAATAAGAACTATACCCTGAGAAAATGATTGTATGCCTCACTACCTTATTAATAATATTTCTCCTTTATAGATGCATCTTAGATAAAGGAGGGCTGGACGTGAATTGTATTTTAGAATAAATTGTATTTATATAAAGGAAAATGGGCAACAATAATGTTGATGAAATTAGAAATTATCATTTTGGCAAGTTGGGATTTTTGAGGGTAGGTTTTGAACTGTAATGAAATGAGAAAGCAAAAGATTGATAACAAAAACAAATTGTATTTGCAAAATCAAGTATAATGCTTAGATCATGTATTCATGTAGATGACATTCAAGGTGATGGGAAAATGTACAGAGGTAATATTCTACGGTGAGATATATTTGCATTCAACTCAACATAATGCGAGGTATATTTTTGCGGGTGAGATGACTAACATAATATTCATTCTTAGAATGTCTATTTCTGGACATGAGGCAATGACGTTTGAGAATGTTCACAATGTTTGTCGTCTGTATACGACGTCATAATCGTATTACCCTGACTGTATGCATCATGGAAGATAAAAATGTAATTATGATGAAGAACATACATTGTTCTCGGCCAAGTCTAAAAGTGCATCCTTGAAGATATGTACATGTATTTCTGAAGAGGGAAATTAGAAAGAGAAGGCCGAGAAGAGAAGAGGTAGAAAGGGGGTATACAAAAAAACCTTTACATCCAGTAATTTGAACACAAATGACAAACTTTGATCAATATAAGTATATATCTCTTTTTATATCGACCGCTCTTTTCCTTGATTTTTCACTTTTTGTATTTCCTCTACTCTACTTTAAATTTATAACGGTCACCACGCGGAGCTGTGCTACAAGACTTTCTTTAATAAATCTGTCTAGAGAAATTGACAACTGAACATACTTACTCATTCGCTGCCATCACGGCCATATGCTACATACATGTACACCCGTATATGATAAAGTGTGTGTACTGTTTTAATTTGTATTTCCACGAAACCGTGGCCGAGAAACGTGAAACTATGATTTATTAAGTGGATAAACATTTCAATACGCCGTTAAAGGGGGAAATCCACCCTGTGAATAGAAGCAGAAAAAGAGCAAACTCCATTAAAAATTTAAAAGCTTTTATGTTTTAAAGGTGCGATCTATCAAACACAAATTTGGCAAAACAATAATTATAGTTTCATTTGAGATGATTTGCAATCATACATTTACCCTAAATATAATTTGTATACAACCACTGTACGAAACAAATCTATCCCGCCATCAATTATTTGAAAATGAAAGTTAATTAAATTATCAACGTCACAGTGTTGCCAATTTGTATTTCACTCATGCCAACTTTTAGAAAAACTAGTTTCTCTTATTTTTCTGCTTCTACTCAAACCAGGGTGGATTTCCCTTTAATAAAATGGGTAGTGTTGAAATTGATTACTGTGAAATATAAAGACATTCTCACCGTTAAAGCACAATCGCTCTTCAACGTAATTAGGACCAACACTATTAGGGTTATAGGGGATGCGTATAGGCAGAGAGGGACCCTTGAATGCGTCAGGCACGCCCTGGTCCCTCTGTATGTACAGTGTGTCCCAGAAAAAACGAAACCGAGAGATATCGATGTTTTATCGTAACTTAATCACAATCATAATTAATAAATGACGCATATTTGTAAAGCTTAGATCCTCCTATTTATTTTGATGCAACTCATATGATGCATATTTCACGCACGAGTGATTAAAAGCAATTTGAAGGAATGAAACCAAAAAGTCATTTGGCGGGCGGTATCTGAAATATTCACATTTCTAGATAGTTCATTTTCTGCTCTTTCATAATAATGACACCTCAATCCGTAAATGAGCCAGGAAGAACAAAGTTCTGTTTGTTTAAAGTAATGTCATTTATTAATTATAATTGTGATTTAGTTATGATAGAACATCGATAATTCTCGGTTTCTTTTTTTTTTTTGGTGTATATGGGGGGGGGGCAAGGGGCAACTCCAGTCGGCGTCCTCGAGTCGGAGGCTCGACTATTCAGATACACGGGCGCCACATCCATGTCAAACTCCTGAATGTGCCACGACTTCATATTAGCCCTCCCATCAAGGCAATGAATGCTAATGCCTGTTGCAAACGAGACATCATTTCTATTGCGTCAATACCTGCACTTATCAAGCCTATAAAAGTCATAAAAGGCATTTCTTGCGCTGTTTATTTTAATTTCTTTTTGTACGATATAAGTCTCTCACGGTGTGTCAAAGTCCACGCCAGTGGATGACGCAGTGTTACGTCAAGCAAAGTGAGATGCTTTCTGTGCAATGTACCTAATCATCTGTCGATTTGACCTATCCAATGTATCAACAATCTGTCTTTAATCTACATCCGTATTCTTTGTAATCAAAACTTGGAAATCTCATTTATGAAACCAGACACACTAAAAGGACAATGTAACACACACCAAGTGCGTCCTGAAGAGAGAAACTTGATAGATCCAAGTCCCTGGACGTTTGATGTTGATTTCCTCAGAAAATTACAAGTAGTATCTGTATCCAGTTACATAGTGTGAGTTCACATATTGAGGGCGCACTGGAACGCTTTTTTTTTTGGGGGGGGGGTAGGGGGTACCGATCGCAAAATGAAATGCCAAATTTACAATGATCCTGCTTAGTATAGGAGGCGTCTTCCTTTCTTGTCTGTTTCCCTTCTCATTTTCCCTTTGTCATGTTTCTTTTTTCTGTTTTTTTCTTGTCACTCTCTTTTTCACGTTTTCACTGTCTGTAGCCACGTTTTGTGTATATTTCTGAGAATCTTGGGCTAATATCCCCTCCCCCGACCCCCTCAACCCCCCACGCGACCAGGGCGAGTCATGTAACATGTCTACCCCGACATTACCAACTATACCTGGAGGCTCAAGTCATCATCGGCATATTGAGCACAGATGCATTTCAAAGGGACCGATTTTCATGAAAACATCTTAGGAATCTAAAATGTAGAAAATGATAAGGAACACATTTTAACTTTTTTCATGTTTCTAGTTCGTTTTTTATGTTTCTACTTACGACCTATCCTAATAATTATTACATGTAATATGATAATTATTAACTGTGTGTGCATAACACCATCATTTCTACATTACCATGAAGGCACAGACGCAATAAATGCCAATATGGACTAAAGTCAATTCAGTTAAGTAAACTTGGCATGGCAAATGATAGCAGAGACAGTATAAGACTGTCCAGATGATAACCCGTAGAGAATAGGATTACACCGTGTACAAACGGAAGAAGAATATGTTTCGATTCCATTGAATAAAAATTGAAAGTGACAACAATGGATACAGATATCGAAGGAGGTCGACGTCATTTTGCAAAAGGAATAAGCATCCCCTATAAGGAAATTTTGGCTGCCCCCTCCCCCCATCCCTATAATTTTGTCATGATGCCAGGCACTACCGATTTTCGCAGTCGGTACACCCCACCCTTCAATCCTACATTTCTGACAGTCCTCGATCCACCTCTTCATAATGTTACGCTTTGCAAAGAGCCCAAAAATATGAATTTATAACAATATGCGGCCGAATTTATTGTGAGTATTCACATAAATGACTCTCAACCTATTTCCAGCATAACATTGTGATGTAAATTGTGCACTGTGCTTAATTCTTGAAACCGGATGGGTTAAAAAAAAAATTATAATACAATGAGACGACAATGATTTTTTTTTTTTTTAGTAGAGTCAATGGATTAGCAATTCCAACTAACACTGTCAAATACATGTAGTTGAATGTATCTCTTTTGCGTATTAAAGAGAAGCTTTTTCCAAGCATCGGGAGAGGCTTTCTTCTGATTCTGCATGTAGCCTGGCATTCCTGGCGGCTGTTCATTATAGCTGTAAACGGCTGCGCAATGTCAGAGAGTGTTTTGCATGAATATTATGACATGCATTCACACTCTTCCATAGGTTCAACGTCATCATTGTCACGATGAAACTGTGATCTACGTTAGTTATAAGGTGATACTTATGGAGATTGAAGTTTACAGTAGATCAGCAGCTTGAAGGATACATGTCCTCTAAATAGTGGAGTTGCTCTCTTTATTTTGACCCATAGACATACAGAGCTATATACAAACGGAGCAGTTTTGTTTTTGTCTCATCATTAGCCCAGACTTGACCCCCAAATATCCATTTCATCATCTATACCCTTGTATTCCCTAGCGTGTGTGTGCGTGTGGGTATAGGGCGAGTCTTTTTTTCAATTACCTTCATCCATCTTGCTCCATCTCTTGCGTTAATCATGTTAATGGATATTATGGATACCACAACTAAGAAAGTATCGAATATATTTGTGTTTTTTTTTGTTTTGTATTTCAAAATGTGTTATTCGCACAGGATGTTTTACACAAATGAAGCAAAAAAATGGGGGGAAATGTCATCTTTATTTCAAAACTAGGTATGTTCAGGCGCTCAGCAGTTGGTCTACATTCACAAAAGTACATTATTATTTTTTAAATATGATAAATCATCATTTGAAAAATAGATATAACACCTTTATTGATAGATACTTTATTTATAGTGGATCCAACACTGTATGAAATAAGAGATACCATGTTTACAGCTCCCTGGTTTACATACAGGACCGTATGCTATTCTTTGATCTTATCATTCTATCATTCTCTTCTATCTTTCATTATGTTATCCTTTGTTTTATAATTTCATTATTTCCTCTTCTATTTGTTCTC
>BEXV01000319.1:222452-250679 GCA_003118195.1 Hemicentrotus pulcherrimus | reverse complement strand
AGAAACCCTATATCTTTGGTTTGATTGGCGGCATCGTAAACTTGCGAATTAATTACGATTGAACCCAGCTCATATCAATCTGAACTTGTCATGGTTTGTATCATCCCCAATTTAAGTAATCAGAGTGTATACAGCTTGCTCGATGATAAGTTTGATTGGCAAGAGCGAGTTCCTACCCGTTTCACAATCTTCCTCACCATGATCAAATTACCCGCATTATTCATTATTCAAATGAGAAAAAAATGTCAAGCGTTTTGTTATTGTCTGCGCTGTCGCAAAGACGCGAGAGACAACAGCGGACAGACGCGTGATCATCGACCATGGCTGACCGGGCATCGACATCCCCACTTCAGGTCAATCAATCATAATTGGTCAAACATATGTAGCTCTAATTTCCCGCGATTTAAATCAACAATGACCGTGGTGGTGAGAGAGAAAGGGAGAGGGAGACAATGCGAGACGTTTGTTAATATTGGCACAAGCGGCACACGCGGGGCGTGCTGACCGGCTTGGACTTGGACATGAGACCGATTGGGAGAGGTCGCCCGTTAAACCAGCTGATGTAATCTACCAGCCGATGAAGGAAAATACCTGACATTGACCTCTCTCTACCCCAATCACCCTCCCCTCCTCCATTTCCCATCTCTCTCTCTCCCTCTATCTCTCTCTCTCTCTCCTCTCACCGCTCAATTTCGTGTTGCTCTCGCTTCCTCTTTTACCCCTTCCCCTCTCCTTTCTCTTTTTCGCATCTCTCCCTTCCTTTCTCTCTCTCTGTCTATTCCTCCCTATCTATCTTCATTGCAAAGAACTCTCTCGCTAAATATCTATCACATATTCTCTCTCTCTCTCTTTCTTCCCCTCTTCTACTTCATCTCCTCATTGCCCTCTTTTATCATTTCCAATCTCCTTATTCTTCTCCCTCATACTGCTTGTTTCTCTATACCTTTGCAAACCCGCACTCTCTCTCTCTCTCTTTTACTCTTTCTCCCTCTACTCTCCCTCGTTTTCCTCCTCATCTCTTTCTCTCTCTCTCTCTCTCTCTCTCTCGCTGATATCATGGCATCGTACACATGCTGGCGTTGATCTTGAATTCATACCCCTTCCTGACGATTTCATGCGCGAAATACACCGTGAAATTGAAATCCCATGTCGCTGGCCTGCCCGGGTGCAGGCCTATTCTACCTCTTCATTAATTTCCCAAACTTGCAGCGAGAAACGGGAGAAAGTGGGATGAAGGGATTAAAATGTGGTAAGCAATTTCAAAAGATGAATATACGTAAACATGTAGTTTAAATGGACAAGATATCCAGTGATAAACATTTTCTATCCTGAACTACCCCCACCCCCGCCAAAAAGAAAAGGCAGTGGTTGTTGGGAGTCGGTGGCGGTCAAAGTGAAGTTGGGCTTATGTTGACCTTCCAACGGCGATGACAGTTTTGAAGATTAGAATTATACAAAATGTTTCCAATTTAATTTCATCTCTTCCTTTAGCTGCATAATTATTAGAATAATAGGTAAACACCGCTTAAGTTCGTCTTCGTAAACTGTCCCACTTATTAGTAAATATTTAACGTTTTTTCTCTGTTAATCGAATTTTGTTTTTACACATTTACAAATAATTGAGATGATTTCTCTCCAAACTCTTTCCTCTGCGTCCGAGATCTTGGCAATACCTTCATTCATTTTTAAACGCCAAGCTTCTGGTTCTGATTTAGCTGCGACTTGTTATATTTCGAGTATGTAAGCATTAAAGAGCCATCATTTTCAGGGGACATATTTATCTATGATACTCTTCCACACCAACATAAACAGATTGAACAAGCTCTCAAATCATGTTCCACCTTTCCCAGAATTAATTATTTTTTACAACAGTCAGCAAGTACCATGAGGGAATACAATGAACGCTGGAGGTGGGAGAATTATCTGATTAAAATATAAGATGGTAAAGGCAGATAGAACGAGAAAGGCAAGATAGGGATTTGTGTTATTTCATCTGTTGTATGCCGAGTCTTGGTCACTAACTATTTAGTATTCAGAAGAAAGTGATAATAAGACAAGATATTTAGCCTATTATCATTTGGCTCCGATGGCACCAATTTAAAAACCGTCAGCGATCATGCAATGCATCGAGAATTCCTAAACGTAAAATGCTATTTCAACTGTCTATACTATTCACACGATTTCATTTATAGGTATAGTTAATCATTGTCTTTTTCATCCAGAGTTAAAATAAAATGTACATGTTTAAGTCCTAAGCGATTTTTCATTGCATCAATCAAGGTTTGACATAAATTCGTTTTCATTTCATCAGTCGATAGTCATGTATTAGCCATTCATGATGCGATGAGAATATTCAAGGGAGAATCTATTCATTAACGCATTTATTTATTTATTCATTCATTCATTCATTTATTTATGTATTTATTAATTGATTGATCCATTTTTTTGATGTATTTATTAATTAATGACTGATTTAGAGATTTATTGATAGCTTTTTAAAGATTTGGAAAGTGAAATGCTCCTGAAAAAAGAATCAGGTTTATCGATTTGTTTTGTTTTGTTTTGTCTTTCTTGAGAAAAATTATCGGACTTGTGTTCCCGGCCATTCCCATCTCTTTTCACTTTACCTCCCTTCCCAATATCATATTATTTGAACGTCACAGAAGCAAAAGAATTATTATGTAGGCCGACGTCATAATCTATTGTGGTTGTGGGATTTGAAATGAACACTGTAGCCATGGAAACGGGAAGATTAATGTATTTCCAAAATTCCAAAGATGTTCAAGATATTCAACGTCTACTCTAGGGGCATGAGCCAAGTAAAAGGGGGAGGCGTAGATCATGATGCGGGTTGCGTGGGAAAAGTGTACCCCCCCCCCCCCCGGCCCATCCACCAGTCTCAAAATGACTGTCTCACATTGCTCACAACATGTTACCATAGGCTACGGAACCAGATAGGTGTGAAAGAGATAAACATCTCAAATTATGAACATGTATAGGTAATGATGATGGTCATATTGGTGCTATTTTAATAAATATCATATAGCAAAAATCGGTGAGAGCCGAAGTCATTGCGTAACTAAAAGGAAAAATGGTATCACTGACTTAATAACGATAACACATAGGCCTATTCCGTAACCAAAAACAATCTTAACTAATAAAAACAGCAGTTATAGATGTGTAGTCAATCAAACAGCATAGGCTAATAAGTCAATAAATGTGGATCGAAATGACAGAATGATTACAAGAGGAGTGTTCTCATTGACAAGAATAGCAATATCAACATCAAGTACACTTGGGATTTAGCCCCTTCTCTCTAAAGTCTGTGTTAATGTTACGTTTACAACATAAAAGGATTCCGAGAGGAGTGACCATGTTTTCAAAATGGTGGGTTAACTCTTTTAACATGCTGGATTCAACCTTTAAATAGTTAGAAGTAAGATTCGCTAATCTAGATATTAGATTTGTTAATCTAGCATTTTGTAAACATGGACACTCTTTGACCTTTTTATATGAAATTGGCAGAGAGAGAAAGAGCAAGGGGAGGAGAGAGTGGGGAAAGAGAGGGAGAGACTGACAGACAGACAGAGACAGAGAGAGAGAGAGACAAAGAGAGACATTGATGGATGAAGAACGGGATATGTTATTTTGTACACCTCCCTTGAAATAGAAATTTATAAAACACTGTTACGTTATTCGAATTTGTATTACTATTATCCTAGCTTTCATTACTGATAATGGTAGCGGCTAGGCAATAATGAATGAGAATAGCATTCACTGTTCTTTATTTGCAGACGATAAGCCCCTACTAGCATGCAGCTGGGAGAGATCGATCGACCCACTATGAGAGATAAACAAAACCTACTTACGTCACAAAGATAAATAACATGTTTGTCCCTTGTTAAGAGTAAAAAGTGAAGAAGAAAAGAAAAGAGAGAGAGAGAAACGTAAATGGGTCGAATGTTACCCCACCCCCTACCAATTAAAATTGTATGCTGGGAACTATTGTATGGGCTGTAAGAAAATCCTCAAAATTGGTGATATTTACTTTCTTGCTTGTTCTTGAACAATTTAACCTAAATGTTCGTTCCAACATCCCCTAACACCATTAAAAAAATGCCTAGACCTGCCCGTGGTAAAAGGGAGATAATTTAGACCAATGCATCTTTCGGTTTCAATATCTATCGATCTAGCGATAGCATTTCCCTATATAATTATTTAATATATAATAGAGAATGTTTTGTTAATATCGTATTTCAAAGATCTTTAAGGGATTTACATTTTAAAAGTATCAAAGTCATTTTTTTTTTTTGTTGGTAGAGAATGAAGCGTATACTCAAGTGGTCATTTTTAGTTAAATCTCCTTGGTCAAAGTGGCGCAAACGTTGTAGAACGATGTGTGTACCGCTTTAAACTGCGCCACTTGAAATGCGTACGTTGGATGAAAGTTAATTACAACATTAATCTGTTTGATCACTCGCGAAGTCTTTATTCACCTGGCTTAAAGGGCAAGTCCGTCCAAATTGGAAGTTTGAATGTTTTTTCCTTATTCATTTTGTCCATACATTTAACATGAACTTACTTTTTTGCTCTGGGAATGTAGAGCATGCATGGCTTGAATCCTCATGGGATATGTGCAACATCCCTATTACTGTAAACTACTGTTGTAATACAAAGGAAATTAAATTGATTTGAAGTGGTGTGCTATGATGTGATGTGATATTATGTGATTTGATTATGATTTGATTGATTGTGATGTGGTGTGATGTGATTTGGTGTGGTGTGATGTGGTGTGGTGTGGTGTGGTGTGGTGTGGCATGGTGTGGTGTGATGTGGTGCGGTGTGCTGTGTGATGTGGTGTGATGTGGTGTGGTGTGAAGTGTGGTGTGGTGTGGTGTGATGTGGTGTGATGTGATGTGATGTGGTGTGATGTGGTGTGATGTGGTGTGATGTGGTTAGGTGTGGTGTGGTGTGGTGTGGTGTGATGTGGTGTGGTGTGGCATGGTGTGGTGTGATGTGGTGTGGTGTGCTGTGTGATGTGGTGTGATGTGGTGTGGTGTTAAGTGTGGTGTGGTGTGGTGTGATGTGGTGTGATGTGGTTAGGTGTGGTGTGGTGTGATGTGGTGTGATGTGGTTAGGTGTGGTGCGGTGTGGTGTGGTGTGATGTGGTGTGGTGTGGTGTGGCATGGTGTGGTGTGATGTGGTGTGGTGTGCTGTGTGATGTGATGTGATGTGGTGTGGTGTGAAGTGTGGTGTCGTGTGGTGTGATGTGGTTAGGTGTGGTGTGGTGTGATGTGGTGTGATGTAGTGTGATGTGATGTGGTGTGGTGTGGTGTTATGTGATGTGATGTGATGTGTGGTGTGGTGTGATGTGGTGTGATGTGATGTGGTGTGGTGTGCTGTGTGATGTGGTGTGATGTGGCACGGTGTGGTGTTATGTGGCATGGTGTGGTGTGATTTGGTGTGATTTGGTTAGGTGTGGTGTGGTGTGATGTAGTGTGATGTGATGTAGTGTGATGTGATGTGGTGTGGTGTGATGTGGTATGATGTGGTGTGATGTGATGGGGTGTGGTCTGGTGTGGTGTGATGTGGTGTGGTGTGGTGTGCTGTGTGATGTGATGTGAATTGGTGTGATTTGATGTGATGTGGTGTGGTGTGGTGTGAAATGGTGTGGTGTGGTGGGTGTGGTCGGAGTAGTGTGGTGTGGTGTAATGTGATGTGATGTGATGTGGTGTGGTGTGGTGTGATGTGTTATGATTTGATATGATGTGATGTAATAATGTGATTTATCGTGGTGTGATGTGATGCGATGCTATATATGATTGGATGTGATGAGATGTGATGTAATATCATGCGATAATGATTTGATTTGAAGTGATGTAGGGATGTGATACGTTAAATGTTCCAATTCTCTTCATCCTGATACAGCTACTGTTTAACATTAGTCAAACAAACAATGTTGATGTGGCCCTGCATATTTTGTTCAGACAGTAGTCATGACGTTGTGTCGCAAGCGATGTAACCGTGTTTCGACATATACGTATATACATGTAGGACTTCATAACTGAGACATAATGAAGAAACATGGCAGCCCTGCGTTTCACCAACTGATAAATTCACCGACATCCCATTGAAACGTCCGTAGGTATTACACGCTTTTCGATGGGATGTCGCGGGTGAACTTGCACTTCATGGCGATTTCGTGAGACAGTGCTCTCGTTATAGTTGGAAGAATATATCAAAGAGCATATTTTGTGTTTTTTAAAACCCTTTCTGAAAAAATAACTTACGCTTAGTTGCAACTTTTTACAAAAAAAAGTTTAATCGCTGTTTGTTTGAGTAACTATTTGCAATTTACTCAAATCAAATGCAATGCAGTCAGAGGCAAAGTTATGAGATCATAGAAAGTCCTAATTTTGTATTTTTATAATGCCATTCAAGAGACCCTGTAAAGAGATATTTTCTGTACGATTTGCATTAATGAATTGATGTTTTCATTTAAACTCGAGTTTTACCAAAGTAATTGTTGTTCGACCAACGTGACCATGGAAGACTAAACCGAATTTCCTCTTGTCATTTCCTTTTTTTCCTGATTGTTTTCATTTGGCACTCTATAAAATAAATAGTTTGTGCTAAATAGTCATGATAGTTAAACAAACATTTCCGACTTTGTAGCTAATTATTGTTAACATTAGAACTACCAAAATAATACTTATTTGTAACCATTTAAATGCACTTGAAAACTATTGTCTAGAGTCGTAGGAAAAAAAACAGTATCGAAGTTATATTGCAGGCTAAGAGGCAATACACATCATGGTCAAAAGTCACAACAATAAAAGACTATAATTAATATGCCTCTATTGGATATGTATAAAAGAAGGCAAGGATCATTATTTATGACGCCATCACTTTCATGGCCGATCACCTCACTTTAGAGGGAATTCTATATCAGGAGGTTAGAATTATGATTACGTTTAGCATCTATATCATGAACGTAAGAAATCTTACTGTGTTTTTTGTCTCCATCAGAAACATATACATTAGTGAGAAATTATTCATTTTGCCTTCAGTATTATTACAAAAAAAACAATTTTGTCAAGTAAACACATGGTACAAGAAGTCCTAGCCTCCATGATTAGAGATCAACAACAGCAAGGGGGAGGGACCGGGTCTAATATGCAAATCCTTTTTTAACATAAAAGTTTGAGTTTGCACTTGAATGGAATGTATACGCGTTTTTAGAAAAGGCTATACTATTGTTATGTTTCTGAGAACTCGTTCAACGGTTTACAGTTTTCTACGTATAAAGAGCACTTTACACAATCGCTTTTATATGGCTTATCTATACAGATAATGGGGTGTATTCATGGGGCCGCGTACTTGGAAATGAAAAAATCGTTGATGCTCTTTAAATCCCCCAAAGAATAGAAACTTATCTAGATTTACGAGGAAGCTAAACATGTTTAAGCTAAGCAGGATTGTCCTCAATCATGTAATACATACCTGGAAAGCTTGAAGTTCGATACTCTGTCTATTTTCCGGGAAGAAACAAATCATCAAATAGGCCTATGTGACTGATAAAGAAACGATTTTATTTATAACCTGGAAAATATGTATCCATGAATATTAGTCAGATAGCACAATAGATTTATTTTATGTTTCGACAGTAACTGTCATCACCTTCCAATAATGAATTGATAGTCCCGGTTGATAGTCCACTAAACATTATCAATGCCCCTGAAAAGATTAAAATATAGGCTACCAGACCCAAAGGGCATAGAAGTGGAACTAAACAAAATTACAAGTCCCCTTTAAAAAAGACACATTACAAGGTTAAAATGAGTAGTGCATATAACAACTAATAAATTTGATATTTCATCGATCACTGAATAATTAAACTTGTGTACAGATCATTAAACTATGATTAAAGAATGACCAAAATGTTAAAGATAGATAACCAAATTTATCAGAATCTTTAAAAGTTCACCGAAGGCATGGTTTAATGTATTAATTGAAGATTTTACTACATCTTACTACAAGAAAGAGTTTTGTTTTTATCGGCATCTGTTTGCATGCTTTGCATGCATGACGACAAGATAGCCTAAACCTAGAACGATGAACAATAGATAATTCCCAGATTTTCAGATAAGATATTGAGGATTTAAAAAAAACTCAAGTTCTATGATGCTCAAGTCGGCAAAAGGGATTTACGAAATACTTTGTATTTTTCTTTTAAAAGAGATACAAAAACTGCCGCTATCAAAATAATGCAAAAGCAAAATATGAAGGGTTAATACAAATAAAAACTTAAAATTCACAGTAATGGAACAAAAATATATGTCTCTATAACTTTTCATTCTAATGCATTAATTTGTTTTTATATAACTTCCCTATTTCATAGTTATTTTAGTTTGCTATAATGATTGCCCCACAGGCCTAATAGCGTGAACGTAGCGGGATGAACTATATCAGTCACGTAGGTCGACGTGACGGACAATCTATGACAATTAGTATACATGTAGATTTTTTTGCAGAAATAGATCTAAGATGGGATCACACATTTTGAAGAATTTTATTGCAATTAATTCTTCAAAAAAAACTTCAGCAAATAGTGCTGTTGACAGTTGTATAGCCGGTATATACTGCCATACTTGTGGGAATGGGGAACAAACAGGACAAAGAAAATAGTTACTAAACACAGTTGTTCATGTTTTCGCTAGGACTTGTGCTAATTAGTTTGCTACAAATACGTTTCTTTCGAGCGCGAGAGGGTAAAATAACGGTTACAGGGAAGCTAGGGGGTGAGGGAAAACACCCAAATGCGCCTGAGCATTGTGAAGTTGTAACGCCCCAGCTGCTGTGGAGATTAACAAACCCTATGAGCCGGTTAGCAGTGGCACGTGTCCCCGAAACTACGGGGAGCGTGACGACCCATTCAGGGGGGTTTAGCTGTTGCACGTGCACCCGCCCCGCGACGCACGGTACTGCTCTAACAATAACCCTCTACTCCTTTTATCCCCCTAATTTCCCGGCGCTTGTTGGCTTGCGGAGTCCAATTAATTTTCATGAGGCGCGGGGGAAGTCCGCGTAAAGATTCATTGGATATTAATAGGCTTCTTCGTTCCTTTCTCGGTTTATGAACTGATCATTATACAAATCCGATTGTAACCAGACGCTATAACAGCAAAATGTTTCCCCTTTTTTGTCCAAAAAAGGCGGGAAAATACGCGCGTGCGAACGTTCTTGTTTGTGTCGCTTTCCAAAGACAAGGCATTTATTTTCTCGCGCGCAAATCGTGTAACAGATTGCACGTATACTTACATTTGTCACAAGTCAACATTTGCCAGCCTCGAAGCACCTTTCCACAAAGGCTAAGTGTTTCTTTTTTCCTATACAGCCTACAAACATGCTGCCACATTCATTCTTTGATGTTCCCTCAAAAAGTTCCTCTCAAAGTACGTTAATTCGGTGATCAAGAAATCTTGACAATGAAAATAATGACTGTCCGAAACAAAATCAAAGTACGGAGAAAATCCACACACACACAAAAAAATCATAAATAAGAGAGAAAAAACGTGTGGTACAAAAGGTAGCAATATTAGTCATGTAAGTAAAACTTCTTGCAAACAATCATAAATAAATATGTTTAAAAAATAACCAAAGTAAAAATTATGACATTGGTGAATTTTGGTGTTTAATAACACTCCGTTTTTATCTTTTTACATACATGGGATAGCATAAACATGCCTTCTTTTAATCCGATTCACGCTTAGCTATTTTCCTTTTCTTTCTTCGTGAATCTTTTCCTTTTATAATCCTTGAGCATTTGACTTTGAATAATCTCTCAAGACAGGACAAAATTACATTAACATTATGACAATGTGTCTCAGCAATCAGTTTTTACATGCTAGGATAATATGAAAATGTCCGAGACCGTCTATAAAAATCTTATAGTACACAGCATCCATCCTTCATCGTGATAATGACCAAATCTGGCTCTGTCTATACCTTAATTCACACCTTCCGGGAACCCTGAAAATACTCTATAATTTATGATTGTGTTGGATAAATGCCCCTTTAGTCATGGTAATTCCATTTTCCCCGTGGATGGGGGAATTTTTGATGTTAGCAAATTGGTCTTACTGCATGTAAGAGGCTTTTTAAATTTGTGTTTACATTATCTTCCGCTTGACTTCAAATCGGTTGACACATGCCTTCAACACATACAAGCATTTCTTAGAATGGCGCCCCTTACCTATCACGTGCATCCTCCGCGTTCCGCCATTCACCGTACCACGTGACTACAGGCGGGTGGGCGGAGGCGACAGGCAATTTCGGGGATCAATAGTGATTAGCTGTTGATAGGGCCGAGTAATCTATCATTGCTTCTCCAAATTCGACTAATATTATTAGTTACCAAGAATGAAATGCTCTACTAGCTCTATAATATATTATTGTATTTAAAACCTGATCAAATGGCGCCTCAATGCACCCGCCATGCACATATTAAACGCGCGAGCATGACGATTATTATTCTGCCAACCTTATCTCTCAATTAACTCATTCCGTATTCAGTAAAGAGTAGGTCTCATACAACCCCTTCTTTTGAACAATATTCGATTTCCAAGAATGGAATGCATTAATGGCTCTATAGCATTATTCATGCTGATGATGTACAACATTGATCAAAATGGCGTATCCATACACCCGCCCACCCAACGCACGGAGATGAGGATAAAGTCATTTTGCACGCTTCATCGTCTATTCAATTTCCCCTGTCACGTCACTTCTATTTGAATGTTACCGATTTGTGTTTATGTTTAATACAATTTTATTAGTCTTATAAACAAATTCTTCTGAAAGAAATTCTTAATTTGGCGATCACAGCACCAGTGACTTGGGCCTATAAATACAAACAGGTCGAGGAAAGTTATCTTATGTAATGCTATGATAGACAATAGACAATGTAAATGTCCAATATGATTTTCTTGGAACAGAAAAAATTGAACTTCGTTAACGACTCCTTAAACTTTACCTTTAACACGTTGAGCACTGTAATTACCCCAAGTTTATCCTTGACCTTTTCAAGTAATAATTACTCACGATGTTCTTTATTCTTTCATAATGTGTTATCTCATTTTTTTTCCACTTTTGAAATTGCTTCTTTGGAGCAGCGATGCTTTAAAAGTACTATGTCCCATTTGCAGGCCAAAAAATGAAAAAGTTAAATTCCAACTGCATTTGAAAGATAATACTAATTTAGAACTTCCTTCAAAAAAGGTGGGGCTTGAAAATGTCTGCAAGTGGGAAAATAACGACCAGTAGTTGTCAAAACGACTTTAGGGCTATAGAGCCCAAAAGTAATATTCTTGATTTTCAGACAATATTGTACCGAATGGTCATACGTTTTATGCTGCGCAAAGATTCAATCTTGGCCATCACAAGAAGTGGGGTATTGATGTAGACAAATGCTAATGTACCCTTTACAACTCTTTTCATGTATGTTATTACCAAAGAAGAAAAAAAGCCAGTCAGTCACTCAATAGTGTCTGACAGTGAAGTCTAGCAAGTAAACGGGTTTCCTTTCATAATTTGACTATGAGGACACTGCTAACGTTTAAATTTCACAGATAGGACATACATGACATATTCATAATTCCTGCAAAGTTCTACAGCATTTGAGGTTGGCTGCAAAAGGGACATAATAGTACCTTTAAGGGTCACTTTGCAATCATGTTTGTTATCTTGTTAAATTAAATGGAGACCTTGCTTAGATGGCTTTTTGTTTTGTCATCAGTCTTTTTCCCCAAGAAAATATACTCTGAAGATGATGAAATCGCGCGTCCCTGTCACCCTTTCCCGCTCTAATCTGTAAAGGAAATGGACATGTTTTATTTTATGACAGCGGCAATTGAGGAAAGCTGTATTTGAATCCACACTATAAAGTATGGATTCAAAAGACAAAAGACAGTGGGACCTAACATGTAAATTGACATAATTATTATCTTGTGCCCTCTCATGTACATCTCCTTTCTAATGCATACATTTTCTTCTCAAACGCACATGCAGCTCATCCGTTTGTATTATTTTCTGTGAACCTTGTTGATTAATGCATTTCATTAAGTATAATTAGGTTAGATGAAGATGTTTTTATTTCAATCGTGGCAGCGCCAGGAGCGTCACAACGTGACGGACACATGCGCTGTCATTTGAAATTACTCTTGAATAATTGTTATTTGTCCATATATTTTTCCCCATTTTTCTTCTTTCTTTTCTGTCTTTATTCCTTATTTGTTGTTCTTCTTCTATGTTTGGTTATTGTTGCTATTTTTCCAGAAAAAAAACATAATGTGATTTCGTTGTCGTCGATGCATTATCATTTTGCGTGTGTTTGTTCAGTGGATGTCGAAAATAAAGCTGAAGCTGTTACCGAAGTAATGATATTTAAGCCAGCACTTTACAATCTGCGTCAACGTATAGGTTATGGAAATCAATCATCAGATCAATGTTGAGAATTATTAAACGCGATTTATTTCATGCAGATTGGATGTATGTAGGTGTAATACTTTGGCATATGGGGGAAGTCCCCCTGTTTCAATACCGATAATACAGTAGCAGAGAACCTATGGGTTCCCGTGCTGCCCAGAAACCTAACACGGCTTCTCATTACAAAATAATCCAGAGGAGAAATTTCGAATCATTTCTTCTCGGCTTTAAATGTGACGTAAGTTGTAGAGCACGCTTTTCTATTAAGTATTGTATACTAACGGCTACCCATATTTGTTTGTCTTCTTCCGAGGTTTGTTCAACTCGAAAAGTTTTTTTTTTCCTCCAACCATATCAAAGATTACCCTATGTAAAAGATAAGAATTGTTTTAGATAAAACATTCCTGAGAGGGGCTGGTTTACGGATTCGTCATTTATGTTACCTGACTTGCCTTATTTATTATGCAAATGACTTCTCTTGATTATGTCTCTAGAAATGTAATTTAATTATGTTTTTTGTCGATTGAAGAAAGCTCTCAAGATGCATCTTTTTTTCTTCCTCTAAAAGGGGCAAAGTAGTTTCTAGGTGCAGAATAGTCATACTGAAAGCAGACACCTTATACTATGTTATAGGTCCTGCGACCTTTGCACATTATGGCTTCGAGATTTTTCTCGAAACCCATTCCCGATGGAGTCTTAACATAGCATCCATAAATGATTCCCCGCTGTCTATTCCCGCTTTCTTGATTTCCCATGACTGTCTGAAGTGTTAAACAGCGGGGGAGGATACAGGATTGTCAAAGAGAGGAGAGAAGGGGAAGGAGGGGGGGGGGCAGACTTTGTATTTCGGGTGAGCCAGTACTTTCCGGGAATATGAACGCATGACTAACTTTAAAAGTCCCCCAAATTAACAAGCTCTCCCATCACTTGGAGGGGGCGCGGCCTGCCCATTTCTTTCGTTAAATGGGGATGATGCCCTCTTGCCTCCTGGGTCCGCTTGTGAAAATAGCACAAACGTATATGTGTTCTCTTTGAAACCTAAATGGGAAACGGATCCTTGGCTTACATTCGTTATTACATGTATTATAAACGAAACAAGGGAAATCAAAGTTCTCAAGTGTGCCATCATTATGGTAACTATTTTTGTATCCTATATCTCTTCCTTCCATCTCCCTGATCTCTCCACTCATCCCTCAATTTTACTTATTTTTCATATCTTTCTGTACTCTTTCTATCAAATTTTATAACCGATCTTTTTTTTAAAAATAATTTATAATAATTATATTTCTAAAATGCTCTCTTACTACAATCGTTTGTTTGAAAGTGCAAACAAAATGTTAGACCTTATCATAAGCATTCATAACCAGCACGACCAGTAGCTTGTTAACGGTTGAAAATCTGTCGATCAAGACAAGTTCACATACGCCATAGTGACGTCACATGCTCATCAGCTAATCGGTGAGCAAAGTAGAAACTAACATACCGAGTTCCGCTCAGTATCGGAGAGTTGACTTGGACGTAATTGCAAAATGTTTATCCAAAATAAAGAAGTAAATATACGTAATATAAAAATGATGACTAATTACGGCCAAGTTCATCAATCTATATTCAATGGATGAAGAAACTAATCATTTAAGAGTGGTTCTTTTTAGTTAAAATTAGAACTACTGGACGCTTTATTCAAAATATTGAATGGTTTGATAACATTTTCAGTGTCTGAGATAAGTGCCTTTTAATTTCAGACAAGTGCCTTTTAATAAGACCTTTCACTAGCACTCAGCAGATTGATCATATTTTCAAGCTGCTCTTGGAAGTTATAAAATGAATGCCGAGGCACAAGAAAGGGGGCACAATGTGTACTTCAGGTATGCTAGAGTGGGTTTTGTCATTCTCTCTCTCTCTCCTCCTCCTCCTCCTTCCAGTAAAAGGTCTAAATGGCGAAATGATTAATAATTTGTTACATTAAATATTTGTTTACATACAAATGTACAAGTTGTATTTCTCTATAAAAAAAGTCACGTATTTGCCCATTCGTATTGTACCCTCATGTTAACATTTACGTCTGCAACATTTTCATCTTTCCCAGTTGGAATATGAAAATTATTATTCAAGGACATAGGGTGGCTTGAAATGCATCCTTTTTGGCATTGACAATAAGCCAACACACCTGCTCTTGTGGTTGTTAGTATTATTATTATGGAAACTGCCTAGAAAAGAGCGAGTGCACAACACGTAATGATATGCAACCTTCATAGAGAAAATAAAAATATCAGACGTCCGGTTTCAAACAAATAACTAAGCCCATTTATTTTGTCTATATTTTTCGAGGAACAGCTTGATCAGTAGTTGTTTTTGACCCTGCACGGAGAGAGAGAAAAAAAATGTTGCTCTAGAAATAACTGAAGCTGTTATCAATATTTTCACATATTTATTCAGTCCTCACATTAGGGATTGAAGTCCTTACTATTTTTAAAAAGGAAACGCGCGAGAGGCGAAAACAAAACTCTGCTGATCGAGATCGAAATATTCGGCAAATAGGTTATGACGTCATACCCAAGGCTGGTGTATTGTCAGGCAGTGACGTCACCTATTTAAAGGATTTCGAGGATAAACGGTACGGATGTTCATGACTTGTGAAGGAGAGGGAAAGGTTACTCAATGTTTTGTTTTTTTCGGTTTCAGGTGAACACACTGAACACATTTTGATGGAATAAGACAGTTAGAGTAGCGTAGAATGCTTCAAGCTTAAAGGGACTGGGTAACATTGTTCAGATGAGAGAAAAGGATGTTCATGACTTGTGAGGGAGAGGGAAAGGTTACTCAATGTTTTGTTTTTCGGTTTCAGGTGAACACACTTAACACATTTTGATGGAATAAGACATTTAGAGTAGCGTAGAATGCTTCAAGCTTAAAGGGACTGGGTAACATTGTTCAGATGAGAGAAATGGTGCTAATGTAGTGACTTCAATGACAGATGTAAAATTAAAGATAATCTGAAAGTTTGAGTGAAAACAGACTATTATCAAGGATAACAATAATTTAGGAAAAACTGATCTGATCGATTCCTTAATTCTCCCAACTATATTTTTACAATTTAATTACATTTTAGGTGATTGTAAATCGTCCCAAAGCAATGCATGGCTCTATGTACCATTCCAGGCATTCAAGTGTTAAAAGATGTTAAAACCTGTCTTATGTATTATAATTATTCATGCGAAAGACTGTCGGGAAAATTCAAAAATGGTTGGGAGAATTTACTGTTAGAGGGTGTCGCACAGTGACGCCTTGAACGAAAACCATAAATATCTTTATGGTTTGAGAATTTTTTTCAGGATTGTGTGCATGTTAGAGGGTTAGAACAGTAAAAGGATTATAATAAGTAACATTTCATACAAAAATTACACAGTTTTTAAACAGCCTTGAACAATGTTACCGAGTCACTCTGAGGGAGGCCCATGCAGACCTTTGTTATATTATTCCACAATACAGGATCAAGTCCGTATGTCTTTCTTCAAAGACTTTGCTTTAACAAAAAAAAACCCACTAAGAACTATATCAAGATCATACTGGATTGAAAGTCAGACATAACAGCAAAGGAGACAATGAATCTCCTTGAAATTCACCTCTCTTGATTATGACATCTGATATCGAGCATGCACCTTATCTATAGATAAATGTTGTGAAAATATAATTAATCGTCTGTTCAGATCCAATCCGACGATCTCTGTTCAATTATATGAGTAAACGCCTTTCCTTTTGCCCCAAACAGATGATATTACCGTGTTTACCCTTTATCTTTAGTCTTATTGATTTCCTATTGTTTCCTTCTCACGTTCTTTCATGTCATGAAGCTTATCGGCACCCACACCCCCGCCCCCTCCTTCTCCTTCATACAAAATGCTCCATATACGCCGCTGGTAATGTTTGGGATCATCATGAGTATGCTCTAAATGAAGGAAACAAAATGGCGGATGGCCTAATTACAAGGATGGCCTAATTACAAAGAGCAATCATTGTTGAGATAGCTGTATGAATTGGCACATTATCAAGATGAATTGTAGCTATCATTGTGCCAAAGATATAGAGTGGTGAAAATATCTGGCCCATTTAAAGGTCATGTGGGTAAGGTTAGCGGTGGCGTATCAAGACATCAGATGTGCTCGCTGAAGGAGCTAGGACGTACGCAGGCTGATGCATGTGCTGTACAATAATACCGCGCAAGTTTCTCTCCAGAATGTTGCTACATCCGACAAACCTCTTGCAAGTGTTTGAGCTGTCAAGAGACACTTTTGTTCAAGAGGTATGCATGGAATTAGTTGACAGGTATACTAGTGAATAAAGGTTCTATATCTAACCTTTTTGCTCCTTTAGTTATGATGTTTGAATGATCAGTATACCGAGGTTAAAATATAATTCTTAGTAAATACATATTGACTGAAACTGGACATTCGAATTTTCCTTTTGAAATGATGATCATTATGATTATAACTAATTATAAGTATTAAAAAAATAAACAAAATGAATATAAAATTTGAAATTTAAATAAAAATAAAAATAGTAATAGTAGTAATAAAATGTGTGTGTGTACTAATGAAATGCCAGATTTGGTTTTAAAGGGGAGAAGGGCTGTGTGTGCCCCCTTAAAGGGACCAGTGATATATGGAAATGAATCATTGTCATAGATAACGCCTTTCTAACACTCCCACATACGCCTACTCACACATTCCCCACAACAAAATGAGGTTGAATGCAATATGGTTCTATAATTTTTGACTATATCACACTTTTTAATTTTCACCGAGCATCAAGTCCCTATATGTAGTCATGATGGTATTGTTCGTTTGATCACAATGTCAACATGGAAAAACCCACTTGTTTCATTTTGAAAATGAGGGAGGAAAGGGGGGGGGGGCGGTGACTCCATAGAAATAGAATGAGGATAATGCCAACTCGGGAATAAATATAGTGTCAATAATAAATGCCTCATTATAAGGACAAACGAAAAGTGATCTTGGTGTTCTGCAACGGACCACAATCACGGTACCGTTGAGCCAGGGAAATTTCACGTTCCGAAACCGACAGCCCTTTAAAACGCGTTTCCCATGGATCAACAGATTCCTATGCAAATATATATACAAATAATCTGTTGGTCAATTTTTAGACAGGAAACAAACAAATCCAAATTCATCTCATTGACGCTGATCCCTTATCGCCTTCGCCTATTCTTAATCAGCTTTCATATATACATGCTCAAGAGAGTGGTGATAAACTTATGATTTAAAAGGATTGAAGCAAGTCCCTGATTAAACGAAGCCCTCGGTCCTCCTCCTCCCCTCTCTCTCTGCTATATCTTTCTCCCTCCCTGTGCCCCCTCTCTCTCCATGAAATTGCCAAGTTTTGGGGGTCCAAGGCAATAATTTTATAGGCCTGTTTCAAATACACATAAAAGATAGTCCTATCGTAGAGCATACGAATTTCATGAATTGTTGCAGCTCCTTATAAGATGAATCTTGCTTGGACCATGATACCAGTGATTTGTTTTCCTCCATAGTTCTGACGTATACTGTGGTTTGTGGATGGGATTTTAATGCAATCTTGTAATAGAGGAAGACTGTCGATAAATGTTGATCGTTATGGTGTCATCAGCTGTTATTGCGGTTTACATGAGGGCTGAGGCGGTATGGATGATAATCTTTTCTCCTTTTAGATTTTCCAGTCTTTTGCTTCATGGTTACCAGCACGATGTTTGAAATAGATAATATGAAAATGTTATTTAAAAAAAAAATTAAAGTGTCAGGGAAACGTGTAGGAAGAGGAAGGAGGTTTCATATATCAGAATTAATGCATGAAAGATTTAAACAAATTAATGGTGATGATGATGAAGATGGTATTAATGTTGATGATAATGATAATGATGAAAATGAAAATATGTTGATATAAATTTGTCTGATACAGAAACTTATATAACGGGAGTTAAACAATATAGTGATGGATTGTTATAGAAATCTGGAAATGATATTGAATACTAAAAAAATTGAGAAAAATTTGTTTTGATCTGACAGGCAAGCAACCGAGAGAGTGTTTTGTAAGTGCCTTTAGAATAAAGGGGTGGTGCTAGATAGCAATCAAAAGGGCCCTTCCACAATATGCCACATTGGGTTTTAAAAGGGAGCATAGGCCTTTCGCCCTCGACCCCTCCCCCTCTAAAAAAAAAAACAGCAAAGACACCGATACGGTGTATTTAAACATAAATTATTTTATAATACTGTTCTCCCTGAGGGCAATATTTTTTATATTACTTACCCCGGCTTTAGCCTAGCTACTATCACGCGCTCAAGCATTAATTTTAGTAAATTTCTTTCTAACGGGTGCTCATTAGGTGGAGAGTAAGTTGCACACGTAGATTAATATCTTGCCAAATGCAATTAGTGCCGCAGCAGGACTCGAACCGCGAACGATGTGATTCACAGTAGAGGGACGTATAAACTGGACTACGACACTTCTACATGAGATTGAGAATATATAAGGATACAATTTCGACATGGATGGATAAATCGTTATTATGTCGGTATCCATTTCGGATCTCTAAAAGGTAACCTATATTTCCCCTCTCAATTATGTCTGAGAAAGTCAGGAATGACATGTAAATTTTATTAATTAAACCTAAGGCCACCCTGACTGAAATTCGGCCTTTTAAATCGCAAAGTCATGCATTTTGTACATAGTTTGACCCGATTTTCTTTCCCATTGTAAAAAACAGAATACGCGAGAGACATGATTGTCTTCTGTAAATCGTGGATATGCTGTTATAAACTCTGTAAAACGCATATAGGGAATAATCTTATTGAAAATGAAATGACAAAGCTGTACTACAATTCCATTTCATTCTTTCTTGGTGTTCATAATGATGCAGTAGTGATAACAAGGGAGACAAAACAGAGAAATTGGGAGAGGTATGACCGAGACAGACAGAAATAGGGAGAGAGTGGTTGAGAAGAGAGAATGAGAGTTCGTGAAGAAGTGGGAGAGCGACATAGAAAGAGGAAGAAATTACACAGATAGAGACAGAGATAGGGTTAGAGTGAGAAGAAGAGGGAGAGAGAGAGAGAGAGAGAGGGGGAGGCCAAGAGAGAGAGGGAGAGAGATGGAGAGACGGAGATAGGAAACAGAAAAAGAAGGGGAAAGAAAAAAAAAAACGAATTTATACTATACAGGGTGAGGCTAGCCAACACTATAACCAGGGAATGTTTAGTTAACTCTCATATCCCTGCTATAACCACATACAAGTCTCGATTACGAGATAACCTCGCGGTTTGGACGGTTTGCAAGGTTCTGTTGGAGACGTTCCAAAGTCCCCCATTACGAACTTTTAATCCACACCTATCGGCTATAGAAAGCTAATGAGTAGGCCCATAATCGTAAGTGCGTATTAAATGCCGGCCGTGGGTTTGATGTGCATAATAGTAATTCCACAAGAACAGTTTAGCAGTTTGCGATCATGAAAAGCGAGAAAGCAACAACAACAATTAAAAAAAAAATGACAGGGTGAACCTCGCTGACCGACAATGAGGTAGCGGTTGCTCAAATCTGCATAGGTCTATTGCTAATTTCAAGGGGAGGGGGGCTATCCATAAACCTTTCCAGCAGTTGAAAACAAACTCCCGGAACAAACTACTTCCATCGAAAATTGCAATAATAGCCTGCTTTCAAATTTCGCACAAAACCAACCACTATGTATTAATATGTTAGGTCTATATCGTGAATATTAGACCGATGACCTGAAAGTTGAACCTTGAAGAATTTTGTATGTCTTTGACCTTTGTTAGTTTCTAAAAGGAGTGGTAAAGTGGTATGACCTTCATGATCTGTTTCGAATAGTTGTGTTTTTGGTATTTTTGGTATATAGTAGGGCGTATCCAGGATTCTCTGAAAGAAAAGAGGGGGGGGGGCACGAATTTGTCTCCGGACTTAATTTTTTTCCTGGGAAAATTAGATTTCAGGAATGACCCGTGTCTTAACCATGTGTTGTTCATGGGCGGTTTAACAAACATTATCTGACAAGCAAAACAAACAAACAAAATCCCGCCACCTTATTTGACAAACTGGGTTTTTCGTGGTTTTTTTTTTTACAACTGTAATCTTTTCTTTTCATGGAAAGGGGTGCNCAATGTGCAGGGAACCAGAGGATAGAGTGACAGTCTGTATGGTAGCCGTATTTAGAAGAAAAAACGTCCACTGCCCCTTTTGGAAGGCCAATGGAATTCCCTTGAAGAAAACAAAACAAAATCCACCCTCCTCCCCCATGTGTGTCCGGATCAGAAATTGGCGAAATGATGTTCCCATGAAAATGTGTTGTCTTCCAACCTTGGATCCGGTATTATAAATTACACAATTGAGGCCTATTAGTCTGTTTTGATTTATCAAATTTGCAAAAGTTATTGGCAGCGGTGGGATTCGAACCCACGCCATCGAAATGACTGGTGCCTTAAACCAGCGCCTTAGACCGCTCGGCCACGCTACCTTGACATGAAATCAATTAAAGACTAAGTAAAGTTTGGGTTCCACCGGCCAAACTTTAATTGGTGAAATGTCTATGGGTTCTTTCGTCATCATTCGAAATGTGCGGAACATGCAATAACATTATTGCGAAGAATTTATTGAATTTATTAATGCATACAAAAAGCAAAGGGTTTTTGTTTTAACACCCGCAGAATATGTAAAAGGCTTATCTGGTCCAAGAATAACCTTTTTTCCCAAAAGAAACATCAGGCAAGCATACTGGTTCAAGTAGTTTGAGAAAAATCAGAGTGACAAAGGGGAATAAATTGACATCTTACATGATTACTCTGAGGGGTTGGGGATTAAGAGTGGGCTGAATTTTTCGAAATGATGCTGCCTTGAAACTATCTCACACCACCTAGGCCTATCATTCCTATTTTAATGATTACATTTGCAAAAAAAAATATTGGCAGCGGTGGGATTCGAACCCACGAACTGACTGGTTCCTAAGACCAGCGCCTTAGACCGCTCGGCCACACTACCTTGATATTTCACATGACCGTATTCAGTAGGGTTTTGATTTCACCGGGAAACACGGAATCGATGGAATGTATATCACTTATTACACCATCGTTAGAAATGTTTGTAACCTGCGATAACATGAATATTGAATATAAATTCAACTACAATAATATTCCCCCGGTCTTCCAAAAAAGGGCAATGGACGGGGTTCTTTCTTCTTCTAAACAGGGCTACCATACAGACTGTCACCCATCCCCTCTCCTCAGGTTCCATGCACATTACCACCAAAATCAATATTCCCATGATCGCTAATTAAATTCGACTTAATCCTTACAAATATCAGTGAATCAGTTTCCCGAGGTAAGAAAAATGGGGATTCATGATATCAAAATCTTCAGAACGATTGGCGGGTATAGTAAGGAAATGACATTACATATTCATGAATGAGCTGCCTTTAATATCATCTTATCATTAGATGTCTCATTCGTTCTCTCGATTTTTTTGAACCGTTAGTAATGTTAATGTTTGTCTGATTTTCCAGTTTATCGGAAAAAGTTATCTNGGCCCTAACATGTTTTTTGCACATAGCATGTACAATTCTGAATATTTTATAACACATTTAACACGTTTCATGTAAAACTTGATATCTTAACATATTTATCGAAATCAGCTTCAAAAACAAAAAAACGAGCACAAACTTTTGATTATTAGAGAGGCCAAAACCTTTAAACGCGATTATCTCGGAATGGCCAAAAACAGTTAAGGCCCTTTTGGCATAAGGCCGACGTTCTATCCTCTCCCCCGCTGTGGATCAAGAGTTGGCGAAATTTTCGAATCGATGTTCCCATGAAAATGTTTTGTGTTCCTCCCCCTTCAATTCCGAAAATCCTGGATCTGCCCTGGGTTTATGATTATACCTTACATAATTTAGGCCAATCAGTCTGTTACATTTGCAAAAGTTATTGGCAGCGGTGGGATTCGAACCCACGCCATCGAAATGACTGGTGCCTTAAACCAGCGCCTTAGACCGCTCGGCCACGCTACCTTGATATGATCACTTACTATACTCAGTAAAGTTTGTGTCCCATCAGCATACACAAATGTAATATGTTCTGTATTTGTAATTATTTTATTAGGAAAGATATTGCTGTTATGGTGAAATCTTATTAATGGTTCTGCAGCCAGCCTCTCTTGGTAAACTATTATTGTCATTAGATATGTTTCTATCTCAGCCCTTTTGTATAGTTAAAAATATACATATTTCTCAGTATGATGATGTTGTTGATTTTTGGTTACATCTTACAATTCCTAGTTTGGGGTGATTTGCATTTGCATTTTCAAAAATAAGTAATGGCAGCGGTGGGATTCGAACCCACGCCATCGAAATGACTGGTGCCTAAATCCGCACGGCCACGCTTCCTTGAGATTCCTTGTAGTGGGAAAATTATTTCTAATTATAGAATGATAAGGCAACTCAGTCATGAATAATATATCATGTCATTTCCTCACTATTCTCGCCAAACTGTTCTGAAGATTTTGATATTATGATTCCCCATTTTTCTAACCCCATGACACTGATTCACTGATATTTGTGAAGGATTAAAGGGGCACGTTCCCCGCAGTGTAGTTATCGGAACATGCCATCTGCGTAAGAGCCAGAGATCTACCATTCCATCCTTTCTCCCGCTCTGTGTCCGGAACAAGAGTTGGCGAAATTTTCGAAAAGATGTTCCCATAAAAATGTGTTGTCTTCCTCCCCTTTCAATTCGGAAAAACCTGGATCCGCTCTGTTTTCACCATTTCGGCCAATCTGTCTGTTTTAAAATGATTACATTTGCAAAAATTATTGGCAGCGGTGGGATTCGAACCCACGCCATCGAAATGACTGGTGCCTAAAACCAGCGCCTTAGACCGCTCGGCCACGCTACCTCGATATATAACTTACGTCATATAGTAGTGTGTCTTGTCCATGTGAAATTTTGCAATCGGTGAAATGTGTATTTCATTGCATCATCATTCGAAACAAAAAGTTCACTTCATGCATCAACGTGTTAATAATAAGAAATACCCATTGTATTTTCATGCTGCATGTGGGTTTGAAAGTTGGCAAAGAGATTATGATGTTTAGGCTATGGCTACACCAATACGTACAGAAATAGAGTCCCATGGTAATTATGAATTCAATCTTCGCGCATGTCATGTGGGTTTTGTACTCAATCATCTCACACTTTACATCTCATCATGGAAAAAGGAAAGAGGTTGGCAATTTTAGTGAAGGCGGTTCGGTGGGAGTAGTTACACAGTCGATTGTTCTCTTGACTCTGGGTAAGGAAACATATTGACAGGTCTTCATTTTTGGTGCCAAATAGAATATCATTCGATCACATGACTGTATGGACAACAAACATCGTTAAAGGTATAGGCCAGTTCTTTTCATGCGCGGATTGCATTGTGAAAGAAACGTTGTGGAATCGATCANATAGAGATGCTATTACGGGAGGTGAACCAAAATAGTCGGTAAGCAAGGGTTCATGAGAGTAACGTGCATATTAGTACACAGGTCTACTATTTTCAACAAAAAAAATATATCGTGCATTTATTCACACTTTCATGGCAGCGTTTATGAATCCAGAAGCAGAATTAAAGATTCTAGCTCGTTGCACATATAAATTTTCGTTTTGTTTCTCCCAACGCAACACGACCTGCGCTTAATATTGTGTTATTAACCGCTTGAACGAGACGAACACTTTCCTTCCCCCAAATGTTACCATGGTCGGGTCTGCAATGGTACGACTATACCTTGTTACCTGGGCGGAGTCAATCAAAGAACTGCAGGTGTGGTTGCTATGGTAACGTACTTTCAGAGCTCCATGACGTAGGTGAGTCATGAGGAAGAAATTGAGATGATAGCAGTGTGAGTCTAATCATGGTCTAATGACGGGTGCAAGGGATTGTTCGGGATTGTGGGCTGCTACAGACTATCATCGTGCCCCTAAATGATGAGTTGTTCGACAATGGTCTAAACTCCGCCATCAGTACACTAACCAATTCTGAACTTCTCCCCGTTTTCCGTATATAAATGGAAACCCTTCCAAAGCGATTATATATTTAACGAAATAAAACCTGGAACAAAACACGATCACGATCTTTTTTTTATGAAGGTAATGCATTGAGTTGGTAAGAGTCGAAAGGGAAAATAACCCCCGAGCCAAATTTGAAAAGTATTTTGCCAAAGGATACTGGTAATATTGTGCTCATGTCATGAAAATTATTGCTTGAACGGGAGGCATGGGTAGATCAGGGAGTTGTGTCTCCCTGGGTTGATGGAGTGTGCGCTTTACTAACAGAAAGGAAAATATAACAAAACAGTGTGGGAGAAATCTAGAGAAATTAAAAAAGTAAGGATACAGAAAGACAGGCATATAGAGGGATAAAGACAAATACAGTGAGTGGATACATAGGTGGATGAGCTACTTACGAAAACAACAGTGGAAAAGGGAAAGAAGAAGAGAGGACGAGAGATAGAGAACCGCAATGAAAGAGTATAAGAACAACACCTTGGTAAGAGACAACGATAGACAAACTGGATGTGAGAGAGAGGAGTAATATGGGGAGAGAGGGAGAGAGAGGAGTAAAAGGGGGAGAGAGGGAGATAGAGAGAGAGAATGAGAAAGAGAATATATATAAGTGGTCATTTCAAACACAACAGTCAAGAAGTTATCTTCCTTTTTTTCTTGTTGTTATTTCCTTTTCGTCATTTGAAAAGGCGGGCTTTGTTGAGACTTGACACACCTGCTCATGCCATCTGTCGCGCTGGCCGCTGGCAGTCATGACAGCATCAACGACACACACCAACTGTAGCTGGCGCTATTCCACTTACAATAAGGAAGCACAATTAACTGAATGTTGGTTTCTCTATAATACGGATACTAGTAGGACCTACCTCGAGTAGTGTTCCGGAACGAATAATGAGGAAAATAGTGATGGCGAAATGAGGATAACAGAGAAGAAGAGGAATTGGATGTAAAAGAGTACGATGACAAAGAAAAAGAAGAAAAGAAAAAGAAGGAAAATAAGTAAACTTACTAGGCCTACGTCCATTTTCATGAATGAACACATGGAAAATATGCCAATGCAATGCCAAAACGATTGTTGTTTTCTTAATAAATGAATAATTTTGTGCTAATTAAAAATTTGTATCAATCAAGTGTTCTTTCCGTTAGACTCTCAAATTGTGTAGAATATCATGGTATGCTGTCATTATGCATCCTCATCATAATTTGGCTAATTCGTCATATTATTGTATCACCAGTATTGGATAATAAATAATATCCATTTGTCGTGTAATGTGTCAATGTGCTACATTCCAGTTTAACCAACAATACTTAGATACAGGACAAAAAAAAAAAAACGTCCCAGGCAGCTAGGTTCGGTATGCGGGGTGATCAGTGGTGTATAGAGTATTTCTGCATCCGGGCCGCGCAATAAAATTGACCAAACAATATCATCTCACATAACTCTTACAAGCAAACGAAGTCAGCAAGTTGGGAGAAAAGGGCGCTTTTATTCAGTTAAAAGTATTACTTCGTCATCAACAGATTTTTAGATTTTTAAGAAAGACTGAATCAGTGTAGCGACCGAGCAACAAATTTATTTGAAATGCTATTTCATCAACAAAAGTCTCTAGCTGTAAGACTTTTATAAAAATAAAATAGTAGCCTATATTTGGGCCCTTGCTATCCCAATGATATTCATTTACCCAAAGGTGAGGTTGGTCGGACAGTGCTCTGCCCGAATTTGCGATGCATGCACATGTATGAGCCGAAAGTTTCTCAAATATTGGAAATCTAAAAATCCTCGGGGGCACCCCTAGCCCCACTCCGCCTCGTACGCTTATAACTGCAACAGAGCAGAGGAGTTGATCATTGTGAACACAAACGTCTTCCTAATCAGTTATTCTTCAACTGGGACGCAAAATTAACTAGCTCACTGCAGGTATACAGTAAAACTAAGCCCTTTTCTTTCAAATGCTGAACCTCCACAATGTCCATTTTTTTTACACTGCAGTATTGATGCAATATGGAATAAAGCAACGCGTATTGTATACGTTTTAAAAAGCTATACAATAATTATATCGAGGCGCGAAATCACAGAATCCTTCAGCAAGACATACCAGGGAGCAAAGCGATCAAACTATGTTCGAATATTACCCTAAAAACTAGTTACCCTTCGTATTGGGGGCGAAATAATCCTTATGATAAGAATCGCATACGCCTGGACTTTTCTTCCTTTTCTTCCGGTTACCCTTTCAGATCTTTTACTGTGTTTTTTGTTCTTCTTCNAAAATCCAAGTTACTTGAGAATCGCATACATGTGAAAGCAATATATATTTTTAATATTGGAATGAAGCTCTATAAAGATGGGTCGAAAAGTACAATGAGACATGAATTATCACCGCTTCGGATCGGATATTATTCATTATGTTCAAAACGGTAACATTATTGCACAAATTACTATTTCCGCAGTGTTGTCATTCGTTGAAGGTTCATCATCAGCTGCCAAAAAAGTATCGCAGTATACTTTGATAATATAGGCATACTTTCTTCATTTGAAAAATTATATGCACATGTTCCATAAAATAGGACATTCGGGATTCAAATAAGCGTTTGTTGTATTTACTCCTAAGGTCTTGACATTTTCTTTATAGAGTGTTAAAAACTTTGAATTCAATTCAATACTCAATACAAGGTTTATTTTAAATATCGTTGCAGTCAAATGAATGAAACAATTTTTTTTTTTTAAATCTAATTTTGAGTAGAAACTCCCAAAAATCATATACATGAAAACTAACTAAATATCGCAATCCGGTATCTCTGATATTCGTTCGCGTTCTTCGAAATTATTTAGTCACATTATGGTTAATGATAATAATAATACACCCTATTTATTAGGCGCTTAATACGGGTGTCTCTAAGCGCACCATAGTCTGACTAAAAAATATTTACCAAAACTTATGATAAACACACAATTTTAATATACATCTGTTCTTTATTCAATAAATCATGCATATATAATAATACAAATGAGAGTGAGAAGGTCAAACATAAGATCAAACATACGATCGAACAAACAAGAAATAAAACGGTGTGCACCTCCTTTGACTGATTCACAACTGCAAAATATCATTCATGAATTAAAAAGGTACGTTTTCAGCAAGGACTTAAATTGGTCAAGAGAAAATGTACAAATATGTTGCCATATTTGAGCATCTGCACCCTTACGTACAGAAACTTGTTATCGGTATTACCTCTTTTTTAACACCACAAAACAATGACAACGAATGACGATATATACGTCACAATAATTATACTAATGATAAATCATTATGCGTCATGTTTATATTCCCCAATCTTTTCCGATTCTTGGTGAATTACAAAGGCTTTCATACCGATGCACAACGTGGAAATTCCGTTGACATGATAATGTGTTTTATTAAAGGTAAAGACCAGTTATGGTCATGCGATTGCATTGTGAAAGAAACATTGTGGAATCTATCAGAAAAGGTTGAACATCTAGCATCTAGCATCTGCAAGGTTCTGGAATCATCAAAATGATAAGAAGTTTGGCCCATTCTTCGTAAAGTTACAAGCACTATACACAGAAAGATGTATATGGGACTACCCTGTATCTCTCACAGACCATGAGAGAAACCAATTTACC
>BEXV01000319.1:190140-208678 GCA_003118195.1 Hemicentrotus pulcherrimus | reverse complement strand
AAATGAGGTTCAGGTACGAATCCTAGGCGTAAGGAAACAAACAAAATTTTAAAAAGACCCCTCTCTTTTATCAAGTAAAAATCTTGGAAGAACCAACGATATTTTACAATCCAAAATGGATATTATGCTTCCTATCTTTAGTCAAGTACTTGGTTTGACACATATCAAATGTTATTTATTCATTTACGTGGTTTTATTTATTGTCAGTTTATAAGAAACTGCTTTCCATCATCTCAAGTTAAATTATGAGAAGGTGCTACATCGAAGGAGCCTTTGGCAAAATCTGTAAACAAGACGCATACGCATATAACTTCCCCCCTTCCATCTGATTCATTAATTCAATTTATCTTCTTCCTTTTTTCAGTCTTTGAGAACGACTGAAATTATTGCTCTTCTAGGAACCCTTGTCTTTACCCTTCAAAAACGCTTTTACAAAACGAGAAACATTCATTGAGTGTACTAAGAAATTGCCTATATGACGTTAGTGGAATTAGAGATACGACTGAAGCATATGCTTATAATACTACCTGGCATATTGTGTTGCCTCGTTTTCGTTTTTGTCTAAATCAATCCCTTAATTGCACATGTGTATCTAAATCTAGTGATTTGTGCTTCATCATATATGTATGCCATCATGGCCACAGTTAATGATAGTTTTTATTGTCAACAAAAGATATAGGTCGACATGAGTCATGCTAAAATAAGTGGAAAGACCTTGCTATTGACAAGTTGATTAAGACAGTACAATTTCTTAGAATTTATATTTGAAAGCCTTGTGCAATATCGCAAAATGTCACTTAAGCAGGGATTGTGATTCTGATCCCTAGCCATACGAACAACTTCCATAAAGGTATTTCAGTTGAATTCCAGCTGAGTGTAAATTATGGAAAAAGCAGCCGTGATATGTTTGAATAATAATCATACATCTTTTGGCCTTCATCATAATTTTTATCAAGAAAATCGGACGATTTTTTCGGTTATGTGTTTTGTTTTTGTTTGTTATGTTTTCTTTTGTGAGGGATGGGTATTGTGCATTGGGTCGAATAGTAAATATTAAAACGTATTCATATTAATCAATTAAAAAAGAGCTTGGCTATTTTTAATTGTGTGCTGAAAAGTATAGCGTTTTCCGACGTCTTAAAGGCGGAGTCCACCGTGATTTTCTTACTTATTGATGACGGAATAGATTTGTCTCATACAGGGGTTGTGTAAAACGAATTTGCAATAGTTAGTTCTTGGGTGACTGTATGATTGAAAATTGTCTTAAGAGAAAATATCGAGTTTTTAAGTTTTTAGTACATGGCTGAAGGGAGGGGCTCGCGTGTTACGTCACTGAGTTGTCTATTTGTGTTTGATTGACCGCACCTTCAAAAATTAATAACTTTCTTATTTTTATTCGGTTTTTGCTCAAACTTTCACAGACCTGTTTCCCTCGTTTTCTGCTTCTAAAACCATCTTGGTATCAGAGTTGACTTCATCTTTAGTGGTCAACACTTTGTTTTAATAAAGCTTCATGTCTCAATCAACACCCACTAAGTTTATAAGTAATCCTGCTTTTGTGTTTCTCAACAGTTACAAGTAAATACAAGATGCTACTCCATTTCGCAAAAGATGCATCCGCTTTCACTGGCGTAGCTAGTCCACGTAGTTCCAGACTTTGAGTGAGGGCAGCAGTGTCATTAGGGGAGGGCGCATCGCGGTTTTATTGTTGAATGAAATGCTAAAAGAACTTGGGGGTGCAATCATTTTCTTTTTAACCCAACCTCCTCCTCTCGTTCTTTCTCTCTTCCCCCTTTACCCCACTTACACACAAACAAATTCGATGAGGAGGGGGAGGCATGACCCGCCACTACCCGCAAACCTTCATCAGTTCTATTTAGAGTCTCTCTTCTTTTCTCTTGACGACGAAATAGTAAATACTATCGAAGCTCTCAAGAATGCGGTTTCTCCTTGATGGGAGTCATACACCTCGGAGGAAGGAAGCAGGTTGGGATGAGGTAGAATAAAGGAAATTGCAAACAGAGGTCTAGAAAATATGAAATCTCCCTTGTCTGTGTTGCAAGATATGTATGTACTCAAAGTTTCAACATATTACTAGAGTTTTTAGAACAAAACTGTTTGAAATATCTGGGGATTTTTATTTTTTAATCGAGTGATCACCGTCAGGACTCCTCTGAAAAGTGAAAATATAGTGAACAAGGAAACAAACAAAAAAAAATCACTCTTTCCTTTAAGAGATCACTCTAAAATTA
This sequence comes from Hemicentrotus pulcherrimus, assembly GCA_003118195.1. NCBI lineage: Eukaryota > Metazoa > Echinodermata > Echinoidea > Camarodonta > Strongylocentrotidae > Hemicentrotus > Hemicentrotus pulcherrimus. The sequence goes on along the minus strand of BEXV01000319.1, from coordinate 206,426 downwards.
ATTAATGTTCAAGCCTGAACAATTCATCACTGACATGACCCCGGGGGAATAAATCATAAGCGAAAATCGCTCTTTTCTAGGGAGAATATCTCTCGCAAACGAAAAATCAACACCATGGTCAATGTCTGTATTCCTCAAACAATTCATTTATGAAATGCACTCGGAGAAGCAAAAAGAAAGACAAAAGGGACGATATGATAGGCCTACTCATCATGATAAGTATTTCGATGTTTTTTTAGTGTAGTTTGCTAACCTTTAACATAAAATATAAAAATAGAATAACATAAAATATGATTATCTGATTATCCTAATAACTGCTCCTCGCAATTCAACGCAACTATAATCATACAAGCCACTTTATAACCGGCAAGATACTATTTTGTATATTGCTATCAATATTATCTTGTAATTTGTTTGCTTTGTCATTCCATTTTGTCCGATTGAAGAGGCGTCCAATTTGATAACAGCATACAGAAATTAACAGATGTGACAGAATACCCTCAATATCGTATATTGTATCTAATCATCATTTGTCATACCAGTTCATGCGTGGGCAGATTCCCCTCTTTGAGGTGTTTTAATCTTGAGTTCTTGACAGGTTTTTTTTCACGCAAGATCATCGTCCGAGGGATGTTTTCCAGTTGCCATGGCAGCGACGCAATAATATGAAAGTGTTAATAAAAATTGTATTCACCGAGCCGATAAGCAAGACAGGTGGAATGTGAAAGAATCATGTCGGTGATTGGCAGTCGAAATGTTAAGCCATGGCAACTATTATTCGTGACATAGCTGTCTCTCTGTTTTTCTGCTTCTGGAAAATGCAATTTCCTATTAACATTTAGATTGCGTCATCTACATCGTTATGCACGCCCTAGCTCCCCTTCTTCCATATTCGTGTCTTCTCTGCATTCTCATCCATTGTATTTTAAAAGGCCCACATCTTTGATTTACATCTACCCGCCTTCAAAAATTAAATGCCTTGACTTTATTACAATTTCACTTCATCCGAATTGTCCATTGTCCAACGTAGGCCTACCACATGTATTTCAATAGGCCGGGAGGGGGTGTTCCAAATTTGTAGTGTATCATTTTTTTTCCTGGTCATTATTATCATTATCATATAACCCTTTTGCACTTTTATGTTCATAATTTTCAGTTTTTATTTCTTCTTATTTCAAGGAGAGGCTCTCGAAAAATATATATACTTTTATTTAAGGGGGAGGGCAGCTTAGGGGTTCTTGCATTCATTTTCTAAATGTGCCTTGCACAAATTTCTGGATGAAGATTTTTTTTTCGGGAGGAGGAGGCTTGAGCCTCAACCCATACCCTCCAGAACAGCTCTACCGAATCGAAATTTACATTAGAATATAGTACATGGCTCATCAAACAGGAAGTTTATTTTTCTTCATGTCCTATAATATTAAAAACTATTGTTTACATTAATACCACAACGAAGTGTGGGACTTCATACGTCATTTAGATGTTGCGAGTTCTACTTATGAGTGCATATGCCTACGCTCTGTTATCATTCAAACTGTTTAATACAAACTTGTATCAGTAAATGACAGAACAACGAGCTGTTATTCGGAGATGGGAATTCATAAGCATATAGAACCCATACATTCCTAACAAATCTTTATGATCATCAGATTATGCTATCCTGGGAGTGCATTATTTAGTCATCGAATTGTAATCAATTTGTATAAGTCAAAGTCCATTATATCCTAACCTTTTGTCGAATGAGTCATTCGTTCTACGTTTTCTTACACACACCCACTGGGAAGGTGTGTATCTTTTCCTCTTTTTTTCTTTTTTATCCCAATCATTTTTGGCTCCTTTTTCTCATCGTGACAATGGTTGCCTGCTTGACCTAGCAAGGACAAAGTACTGTCTCCGTGCACGCACGCTCTGAAATGACGTCATAATACTTTAAATGGAATGTGACTCGTCTTTCTGTTGAGACCCTGCGAATCTGCGATAGTTGTAAAACTGATTCGCATTTCATATTGTCTCCTTTTCCCGAAAAACCTCTCCATTGATTATGTGACATAATTATGACTCATTTTCTGGTTCTTCCTTTGAGTCGGCTATGAGAATACAATATACAAATATTATTTCGTTCATCATTAAAAAAAATAGTTGGTAAATATTTTATGAACCATGTGAGTAAATACTGACTCATCTTTAGTTTCTTACATGTTTCTGTTGAAAAAATAGATATGAATCACAATCTTAATTACGAAGAGGAAGGCATGTGCAAAAATGCTTGATGCCTTTTATATTTGATGGGTGTGGCGTGGAAAGTTATGTTTCCCAAAGTCACAGAAAAAAAATCTTCGCCATTGCTGCCCTTTCCTCCTTCATCATATACTGACATAATTCTACCATCGGAATAATATCTAAATATCTTCACTTCCTTCTCTCCATTACAGCGCTAAAGGATATATTTGTGATATGAGCTATATAAGTATGGTATAGTATTCTTATTACTAATCAAGAAGTTGCCAACAGTTGTGTTATTACGGAAGAGAATTTTACTTCCGGTATGCTATCCCATTTGCTAATTAATTTTAGCTAAATATAACATGAACAAAGAAGCATGTACAATTCATGTAAAACATTTAGAATCACCTGTACCGGACTCTGAATAGATCATTCTAGAAATAGTCATGAAGGAAATTGTCAATCTTATTTCTCAGACTTTCCCCTTCTTTTATTTCTTTTCCGTTCGTTCCAACTCCCCTTCAGGTGTTCAGAATGTTATGCTTGGCCAGTACTCGCACAGTCGTGAAAGGGAAAATAAGTGGGTAAAAAAGCTTTGCACCTGCCGGCAATTTCCTTGGTAAGAATTAATTGGGGCTTCTTTTCTTTCTTTCATTTTATCTTATTTAAAAAAAAAAATGATTTTGCAGACAATATTGAACGTACCACTGTTATTATCCTATGATATAATGAAAAACTTGAATGTGATTCAAGATTTTTTAAATAAAATTTTTCAATAAAATAATATTTCATTCTATATTTAATCTCCGCTGTTTCCGCTGTGAAATTTTTTACGGGTGATTTATTTTCTTTTGCTGGGATAAAAAAGATGCATATAAATGTTCGGAAAAAGAAATAATATAAATTTTGTGACGGTTATGTGAGAAAAATTGTGGGTAACGGCAAAATTTTAGTGACAATCATTAATATTATTGTGATAATGAAAATATGACGAACAAATATATTTCGGTCATAGAATCTGTTTGTAAGGTTTCCTGGTATACAGGTGAAGGTCACAAGGTACTTGTGAAGCATAATGATAATAACAATCGGTTCTTTCGCATATAACGTTCATTATGCGCTTCCAAAGAGCGTTTGATCATTGATACAGAACAAATTTAAGTTTAATATCGTTTCGATTGTCGTGACATGTGTTTAAGATATAAAGATTTACTCATGTCATCCTTCGCCACGTTCAGTTTGATAAATATACGCCTACATGAACGGCCCTATAATCATAAACTTTTTGTAAAGGGGAATTTCACAGATGCAGAAGCCGAGGAAAAAGAGGAACAGGCCAGTAAAAGTTTAAGCAAAATCCGACTAAACTACATGTAAACATTCATTACTGATATTGCTAAAACTTTCACTAATTTGTTTCTCTCGTTTTTCTGCTTTTTTCACTACCAGCTAATTATTAGGACGAACTTCCACTTTAAATCTACCCTATTTTCAAAGAGAGGGAGAGGGGTGGCAGTCCAGACACGGAGGGATGTCTATATTTGGTTATTGTTGATTCGATGCATCAAGGCTCTAATGGTCTAAATATGGCCATTACGTCATGGGCGTGGTCAATTGTTTTTCAAATACTTGTATCACTAGGCCCACCGCCCTTTATGCCATACAGATAACGCTGCAGTGACTCACACATATCAATTCATGTAAAGGACAGAAATATTGAACCATCTTTTGCTCACCAATGCACCCATTAAAAAAAGGGGGGGGGGGACATAAAATAAGACTTGATGATTTCAATATTTCGGCTGAATCACATGACAAATGATAACATATTATGTCCCATCTCTTTAGCGCCGTCTTATGCACTGTAGACTTTCCCATCTGGTCTACTTATAAGATCCTGTGATGTATAGCAACAAATGTGTATGATTTGTGGATTTTAAAATATATTTTCAACAAATGAGTTCAAGCAATGCACACTGATAAATATAATCAGAGCTCAAGATACTGCAATAGGGATGCTTCTTTGCAATATAATTTTTTTACTAGTGAAGAAGAAAAAATAAAGTAATCTAGTAAATTTAGAATTATATATCAACACTTGTAAGGTTTACTCAACGGCCTATATCGTATAGGGCCCATTTTCATAGTCATCGTAGTCTATATAGGATGATCGAGCGGAAGGATAAACTGCTTCATGGGATACATGCTTTGATTTTCAATAGACCTGTTGGCTAATGTTTGTTCATGTTTCTTTCCCGAATCCCTGGTTACCAACACATTGATTCATCTGCTGTGCAGAATGTCGTTTATGATAGGCAAGCCTCTAACAAGCTTTTTTTTTAGTAGTCCAAGGAAACTTTTGTGCAAGGTCAGTACTCATGAAATTAGTAAACATGTCTATTCCCATTGTATGAAATAATTTTCGCTTTGTCGGGCAAGCCTCTGACAAGCTTGAACAAAAAATGATCGAAAACTAAGCAAGAACTAGTTCAAAGTTCTTGTATGGAGTTTTTTTAAAAAAAACTTGTTCGGCGAGCTGCACTAAACCTGTGGCAGCAAATGAACAACCATCACGGCATGGCACCTCCACTGGGAATTGGGTCTGCTAGGTGTAGACTAAAGATTGACCCCAAATGGGTCGACCTGATGGGGTCAAGCCACCAGACAACAGCACAGAGTCAAAACATTGACTCGCGGAACTCCCCCTGACCTCAGCGAGTGTAAACAAGACTCAGGACACAGTGACGTAGGCACCGTCACAGGTACGTTCATAAATGTAGCAAAAATATTTTGAAGTTACACCCTTCAATCACCGATTCTTTTCGCCTGCTTTCACACCTTGAACATGTAAACATGAAGTCTGCGACATTGCCTAATTAGGATGTACACGTTGAAGCCATGTTGGTTATGTTTACACACAGGTTTGTGTCTTTTATGCACTGAAACCTTTTGTCATATATTTCTGTAATCGGCGTACAGTTGTGAAAGGGCCTGCATGCCATTGATGTTGGGACAGCTCAATTCCCCATCATTCTCCTTTGTACAGGGAAATTCAAAGAGATTGTGTCGTCACGAAGTGGGGCACATAGTTTGTGAATCGCAGCATGACCTAACCATGCCGTGTTTTGTATAACGCTCATTGTGCTTTGTGTAATAGTAAATTGATTGGCATGTAAACACAAACACAATATGTCTCAGTATTGCCACCCTGTGTTCTACTGATGAAACTTTTTTTTTTAATCATAATTTTCCTTCTTTTATCGGACATTGCTCCAACTTTCACGAATTTGTTTCTCTTAATTTTATGGGAGTTTCATAAAAACCAAGTTAATATCAGGGTGGATTTCCCCCTTTAAGTTTGATCGAAAACTCAAGCTTACTTTCCGATGTGGTGTTAAAACTAAAAGTTTTCAATGTATAATTGAAAACTAAGATGTAAGTGAATTTAATTCAGAGTAAGATACCGAATTGATAAGCATGTACGTGAAGGCCTAAAGTAGAATTCCCGAATTCAAGATTCTTCCGTTTTCTGCATGAAACGAAAATAGAAGATGTAAGATACACATGTAAATGAGATACTCAACTTATCAACATTATATAGTTTCCCTCTTTACCATCCTACAATTTTCATATTTTCTACGTATGTTTGATAAATAAACTGATACCTGGAAAAGTTATCTCAAGAGAGTAATAATAAATAACGTTTGATAATCTTTGTGAATCATATTTCCTATTTCAAGTGGAATCATTGAATTATTATCATTAGGTTTTCTCATCTCTTCACAGATGTACATCGTATCAAATCAAAAATATACATCGAATGTACGATTCCTTTTCTTAAATACTTTTGAGATCTGTACATGCCAGACTTAATTACCAGATAAAACAATGAGGGTACATATGAATTGTACTCTCGGCTATTTCAAAACAGTACTGTAAAAGAACCTTGATGTGACTTTGTTCATCTTTTTACTTATTAAAAATGAGAATTCCTAGTCGTCGTATACTTGAAATCCAACCCGCAATAAAATATCCCAAAGATAGGAAAGCACATACAAATTTAGACGGCGACAAAACTGTTTCAAACTGTGAAAAAAAATACTTTTTACAGCAGTTTTGAAGAGAAGGTTGAGTTTTGGGAAGAGGTAAAACTTAATTTGTGAGCGTTATCATTGTTATTATGCGAGGGTGGAAGAACATCAGATTAAACATGTTCCTTGAAAAGCATGGATCTTCAAATGCCTTCATATTCTAAATATGACATAAAATACGTAAAAAACGGGGGGGGGGGAGGGTTTTTCGCCATGTGCTCGTGTAGTTCCATGTACATCATTCTGTGTTCAGTGCTTGTAACTTTGCCAAGATTTGGCTAAATTTCTTATCATTTTGATGATTCCGAAACCTTGCAATACACACGAATACTTATATACTAGATGATCAACCTTTTCTGATATATTCCACATCGTTTCTTTCACAATGCAATCCCATGACCAGAACTCAACTTTATCTTTAAATTGTCGGTATAAGGTAAAAGAAAAGTAACTTTAATAAGAGAACGTCCAAGGGATGTGAACAAACTGGGCTTGTTCAGAACGGGAAAGTGAGGAAGAAGGAAACATGGTTGAAGGTCTATGTGCAAGCAAAATCTCAGAGAACAAAATGATATCAAACATTAATTGATTTACCTCATATAGTGTGACTTGTGGGAACCAAAATGTTGATTCATTTTGTACAAGCCAACATTCACTATTATCCTGACCCTGCATCATTTGCTTTCTTCAACACACCTGCTGAGAAGGTAAAGAAACACTCAAGCATATACACAAATACTGCATAAACTAATACACAAAATGAAAAGTGTTCATCACGATGAGGCCACTTACATGTATTAACCCACCAACGTCTAGTTCTATTTCCAAAATAAAATGATTATTTTTTGTTGTGTCGAATCAGTGATCATCCATTCTTTTTTAAATATTGGATAAAATGTAATCTAGTAAGGGATAATTGCATAGAATCACGCGTATTGGGAGCAATTAGCCAGTGTTACGATCGCAGACACAATATTGCTTTCTGAGTCAGAATCGTTCGATAATTAGAAATTTCCTGCGTTTCCAAACATTCTATTAGCATGATAAGAAATTACTGTTTTTTGTGTTTGTTGTGTAGGGGAGGGGTAGACAAGGACATTTGCACAGGGAGAAGGTGCAATATTCACCGAGAAGCCTTTGCTTCCTTATTGACAAGCCCATTACGTTTGAGACCTTCTGTATTAAGTTGAGTTGAAAAATAAAATCAAGACCTTCTGTACGTCAGCTTCAGTTACGTCATGGACTAATTACTTCATTGTTACGTCACAGAGTCAAGAGAACCCCCGAATGGGAGGAACCCGCTTACTTCATGATATTGTAGGAACAGGGTGATAAGTAACACGGAACTATCTAGAACAGTAAATGAAATGGCGTAAATGAAATGTTCTTGCAAACTGTGTTAAACAATATTGAGACTGTATATTCATATGTCACTGGCTGTGAGTTATTATTTATAATGATCTCTTGAACATGTTGAATGGATTAAAATCGTAATAGTAGCTATGATTTTGTCGTCCACTTGAAAACGAATTTGGACAATTTTCATACCTTCGGTCGACTTGGAAAATATTGTAGATCTATGACAAGTTTTAAGTGGGATTATGTAAACAACCATAAACTACTCGCCCTTATTTTATAGCAACTTATTAGCAGATTAAGTATATATATATATATATATATTACTGTTGATGAAGTGACTGAAGAAGTAAATGCACCTGGCATGCTTAGTATGATGGAAGAACTGTTGCATAACAAAACCTATATGACCGTCATTAGAAAATTGATCCTAATTAAGCGACTGAACTATTAAGGATGTTACTTTATTTGATTTCTTATACAAAAATCTTAGATTCTAATAGCAATGCATTTTCATTTGATCTAAAACTAAAAGATCGATTTGATTCGTGCAAGTATTGACTGCTGGGATTGATGTGTTGCATTGTTTTTTCCGAGAAATCTCTGTCAAATGGGCATACAATTAAGACCTGTGTGGGACCTATGAATATAGGTTTCAGCATACCCCATACATAAAAATTAGATAAACAGACTATATAATGTTATGAATTAATCAAATCAAATTCAAATGAAATTTTCCCTTGATTATGTCCGACCCGAAAGTTTACAATGAAACTGATAATTGTTGTCACGTACACATTCTATTTCTTAGAAATGGAAGGTTTCTTTCTTGGAACAATACCATCATCGGTTATTGACCGCCGAGCGATGTAGAACAATCGGAGGCTATACATCGCAAATACCAACAATCAATAGAAATGCTTTAACTTTGTAGAATAAATACTCGGGGTAATAAACTATTGGTAGAAGCTTGTCGCAATTTCTCCAGAATCTAATTTTGTCTCCTTCTGAGAAAGATAGCCCCCTCTTCCAGGAAACAGCGAGGATTTATCTAGCACTTTCGTATGACTTTCGTCAGGGGTTTGCCGTACATACGTCATCGGGTCAACAACAAAAATATACGGTTGCTCCGCATTCCAGGCTGCCCGTCTTAATTTAAAGAGACATATCAACATTCAAGACGCCAGGAAAATAATTGCAATTGACCTACTTGGCTAGATTGGACGGCCTGAGGGCTAATAGTTTGGGTAAAAAGGAAACTGATTGAAACGAGGAAGCAAGAAGTGACTTTATTATGAGAATGTTACATGCTTCAATCAGTGTCGATCTTGCCAAGGGGAAAAGCCTTGATTTGAGCATGGAGCTACATGATTTGATACATATAAACTATGTGATCGCTGGTAATTTTCTCCTTCTGATGGTAGGCGTGATATGAAACATAAGTAATACATGAAGTAATACATGAACGAATAAATGAATGAATTAATAATGAATGATTGAATAATTATTGAATTGATAAATAAATAAATAAAACTGATGAACAAGGAGACAAATAACCAAATAAACAAATAATTTTAGTTATCCTTATTTCATCCAAATAGTAAATTATTATGATTACTGAGCATTTGTTTGGTTGTTTTTAATTCTAATTGCTACTGATCCGAATATACACTCGGAATAACAACATTTTAATTATTATATATTAGTAATTAAATGATTCGAATCGTCATCAAATCATCATGAACGTATGATAACTGTCAGTTAATTGGTCGATCTAAATCTAATTGGAAGACCTACCACATCGATAAAAAAAAGAAAAATCATGATATATTGTTAACTACAATATGCCGTTCTAATTAATTCATTGTTTTTCCATTGCCATCTTTGTGTTGTACATGAATAACAATTAAATGAAACATAAATTATCAATTGACGGCTATGCCAAAACAGTTTTATAAACATGTAATCAAAAAATAAAATAACATTTTCACAAAGGGATCTAAAAAGTGATACACGTTCTGATTTAATAATTGCCTTTGGGAAAGGCGAATACACTTCTCTGCATATTTACATTGGACCGTCTACTCACAGTATCACAGGTTTGTTCAGATCATATGATGGTGTGTAAACAAAAAATACAAAGTGTAATAGATAAACCAGTTTTCAATTATTGTAGGGCTACATGCTATACAGACTTCGTTACTAGTTACTAGCCTGTCTGATTATCAGGATATTTTTTATTGGAAATCGAAATTTCAATTTTAGTTTTCCAAACGGTTTTTATAACACTACAGTCTCTTGGAGAAAATGAGTATGGTAAAACCAGATAAATGANGGGGTATAACAGATAATGTCGTTGGAATGGTTGGAATAAAAACGTGTTGTGAATTTAAGCTATTTTCTTTTACAAAATTGGGGGGATGAAATAATGTCCCCGTAAACGCACATATGAGAGTATGGTTGTTTAAAGTTACTCGGTAACATTGCTTCAGGTTCTGAAACAAAATCCCGGATTTGGCTCATGCTGCAATCATAATTACATGTATATACCTACAGTCAGTCAGGAATCCCATTCGCCTGTCTGATTATCAGGATATTTTTGATTGGAAATCGAAATTTCAATTTTAGTTTTCCAAACGGTTTTTATAACACTACAGTCTCTTGGAGAAAATGAGTATGGTAAAACCAGATAAATGATGAGATAGAGAGAGAGAGAGAGAGAGAATGAATGGCAGAGAAAGTGATGATTATTAGAAAGTATGTGTGTGTGTGTGTGTGAGAGAGAGAGAGAGAGAGATAGTGAGGGAGAGAGAGAGAGGGGGGCAGAGTGACAGCATGTCCATGTCTTGGTGAGAAGCAGAAGAGAGAGGAAGAAAAGAGAGGAGAAGAAGATGAAGAAAAAAATGAGAGACAGAGACAGACATAGTGAGAGAGATGGAGAAAATAATAGTTGATAAGTGCTTGCACAATTTTGATGTAGATTAATGCAATAGTAGGAACAACAACAAGGAACCGAACACTCATTGGCAAATATCCGTCAAACCATCCGGAGAATCCTCTAGGCGGCAGGGGGTTTCGAGAGGGGTGAGATGTCGGGACGGGATAGCGGGTGGAGATGACGGACATTCTGCTAAAGACATGCAAACGTTCATAATGACTTTTCACAAAAAAGAGAAAATGTTTCGATTGCGTTATTACCTACGCTAATCAATAGTATCAAAGGCAATCGGTTTTTTACACTGTAAATTGTCCATTCTGTTCTTCGTGCGAGGTCACTCTATAGCACATGCTCCAGTAAGTTTGCACGAAATTTCCATTGTTCATTTTGCATTCACTTTTTGTCATGTCATTCTCACTTGGCGCATCAAAGACCACCAGCCCCTGATGTGTGAATACGTCAGAAAATGGCGCTTCATGTACAATAGATGCAAGACTTTAAGAAGGTATATACATTTGCATATTACCTATTCACACAGTATCTTATGTCAATGCCCTGATATTTAAATGCGGAAAAAAACTGGACAAAATAATTTCTGAATTTCATAAATGTTACCATGATTAACGATCTGATTGATCACACAAATATGAAAGACGGAACGAGAGCAGAATGCGGGTATGATGCCTTTATCATTCTTTCCTCTTCTACTCGAGACGCATCATCCTTTATAGCTAAAAATCCATCTCGTATTTCATCTTCTTTCATCCTGAACATGGCTCTTGTAAACACCACCACTAGTTTTGAAATGATTGCAACTAATAGTATTTATAGATCATTTCTATTATATGCTGTAACTTTAGAAGCATTAGTATCTTGGCCTATCAGTCTTGGTGCCTGTTGCTACAATGACCGATCACAATCGATAATTTTAGTAGGTTAAATCAATTATTGTAATAATTATGTTCTACAAATCAGGGAGTAATTTGAATATTATCCTGCAGCAACGACTAGAAAAAAGTGGAAGTGCGGATTTTTTTCTTTTGAAGGCCGGAAGTGATTTTGAAAACGAAATGGATGTATATTTAAAAAAACTCATAGGCAGATTTCTTGACATTCTCCCATTTATATTTTTGAAGCTCTACCGTTGAGAATTATATTCCCAATAATATTCTACTTCCTTGCTCAAAGAGACAAGTCCTTCTACGGACTGTAATTTCAGAAATTCCAATGTGTATGTCCTTGATCAAACAATTGGTCCTTTCCCAGTTTCCCGGAACTCATCTATTTTCCCACATCTGGTTTTACCAAGGAGGTACAAAATGTCTAGATCCTTGGTTTTACCAAGGAGTTTTCCACACCTATTTCATCAGACTCTCAAGTTTATGAATTGACCGACCGGAACTTTCATAATTAGAAAAATGAATAGATGAGTAAAGATATCAGATTTCATGAGCACAACAGCTGAAAGCGGTTTGTTGGGGTTATATAATTATGAAACTGGAATTTCGGGAAATGTGGAACATATTTTTTTATCTGGATTGTATGAGTATATTTATAAAGAACTATAGGAAGTTTAATAATCCAATCGACCTATTATCACGTTTGTATATACCATCTGTAAAACAGAGTACCAAATATAATGGCAAAAACGTTTCTGCTCTTCCCATTTCACAAATATTCATAAATATTGAACAAAATCCGCCATTCCACACATTTTAGGACGTAAAGACAATTAATGTACATGTTGAGTGAATGACATATGAGTGTACATTATGACAAACATGTTTATGGTATTTTATAGCGTATACAGAAGGTAAACTTTGACCCTGAAAACTGGCATGAAGTTAAAGCACAAAAGCAGTTTTCTGTTCAATGTATCAAAATGTGTACGTGCAGTTTCGTGGTTTATATTTTCGCTTGCATGCAATTGACCGGTTTACCTACATATCCATATTGTATGCATACGTTTTTAACAATGTGAAATCTTGCCCGAGGCTTGCCCGACACTGCAACAATCAGTAACAGGTTTATAGAATAAATTGTCACTAGGTCCCCAGGAAAGAAATATCCATAAATTTGAATATGACTTAGTAAACCGGCTTATTCGAGAAACTCTTCAAATTGACTAACTCTTTGGTTGTATCATCGACCCTACCGTTGTTGTACCATGGACCCTATCGTGGTTGTACCATGGACCCTACCGTTGTTGCACCATGGACCCTACAGTGGTTGTACCATGGACCCTACCGGTGTTGTACCATGGACCCTACCGTTGTTGCACCATGTACCCTACCGTGGTTGTACCATGGACCTCCTTGGTTGTACCATGGAACCTACCGTTGTTGCACCATGTACCCTACCGTTGTTGTGCCATGGACCCTACAGTGGTTGTACAATGTACCCTACCGAGGTACCATGGACCCTACCGTGGTTGTACAATGTACCCTACCGTGGTTGTACCATGGACCCTACCGTGGTTGTACCATGGACCCTACCTTGGTTGTACCATGGACCTCCTTGGATGTACCATGGACCATGCCGTGGCTGTACCATGGACCTCCTTGGATGTACCATGGACTTTACCTTGGTTGTACCATGGACCTCCTTGGATGTACCATGGACCCTGACGTGGCTGTACCATGGACCCTGACGTGGCTGTACCATGGACCCTGACGTGGCTGTACCATGGACCCTGACGTGGCTGTACCATGGACCCTGACGTGGCTGTACCATGGACCCTGACGTGGCTGTACCATGGACCCTGACGTGGCTGTACCATGGACCCTGACGTGGCTGTACCATGGACCCTGACGTGGCTGTACCATGGACCCTGACGTGGCTGTACCATGGACCCTGACGTGGCTGTACCATGGACCCTGCCGTGGCTGTACCATGGACCCTGACGTGGCTGTACCATGGACCCTGCCGTGGCTGTACCATGGACCTGCTTGATTGTACCATGGACCCTACCGTGGTTGTACCATGGCCCCTACCATGGTATGTACAACCATAGACGTACTCATCACCAGAGAGCTTCCTTTGTTTCAGGTCATCTCTGAGCTTCCTGTTTGCAGCCTGATGCTGGTATGTCAGATTCATGTACGCATTGCGAAAAGGCTCTTCCCTTCAGGGCATGGAGTTTTATTCCTAACTACTTCGTAAAAGCACAGAGGGAAGACATTCACGCAACTTCGTTGCATACGATAACACAAAATAAACATGCCATTGGATGTAAAATTTCAACAAGGATTTTGAAGCAGAACATTATTTTAATTGATGAAAAAAAAAATAGATCAGATTTACCATCCAGTGTCTTTACCACGGCCATTTCCCCCCTCCCAATTGTTATTATTATTTACACTAAGTCATCTTCATGATGTAATATTCAAGATTTGTGGATACATTTTTGGTTCCAAACGACACGACCAAACCAAGTAAATATGTTTGGGCATGGGGTATTCATCAGATCCTCGATACAATTTTTCTTTTCATATCCTCTTCCCTTTCAATTCGCCTCTGGCTTTATCTTGCACGTGAAGCCACGCATGATGATGTTGATGCTCACGCTGTTCAGACTTGGCAAATAGAAATGGAAGTAAATATCAAGAAAATAGAGCGCCTTTCGACAGTACAGTGTCTATATATATTATATGCAGCATGGTGTAAGGGTATGCTTCATATTGGGTGTGCGTGGGGGGGGGGGTGTCTAAACAAGAACTATAATATCTTTTGGACGATTGTTTTTTTCATAAATCTACCTATATGGAACACTGGGGTGAAGCACATGGGCAATAAAGGTGCATCATCAGTTACCGGTTTTTAAGAAAGGGAGGGTCAGAGGGGGTTGGGTGGGAATATAGAGACAGAGAAGGAGTGCCCACAAAGAGGAGAATGATGTGGAACGGGGAGATGGAGGAAGGGAGATAGAAACAAAGTGCGAGATTGAGTGGGTTCGCATAGGCGCTTGTAATTCTTTGTTCTTGAATATCACCTATTGCCGAATAATTGACCACGCCCTGGACGGCACCGGGTCATTACGGACAGATAGCGAAGATGGAGCTAAATAATCTTTCGTATATATTTCAATGAAGATTCTTAGAAAGGAGAAATTATTTCACACGTAACCTTTATTTTTTAGAGGAGAAACAGTTCATGTCTAGTAGTTTTAGGAGCAATTGGGGTAGGGAGCGCTTCTTCCCCATCTCACCGAGAGAATTCGCATTGGTGCTCAACGAGGGACATGAGGAGAATAAATACATCTAGTTAGAGCTTCGACGAATTCCACTATGCACATGAATATGTGGCGATCAGGGAAAAGGTCGGGAGAATTGCTTCGAGGCATTATGTCGTTTGGAGATAAAAACAAAATGTCATTAGATACTGTGGTGATAAGTGTTGCCAATTTCCCTCGCCGGCTGATACAGACGACTCAGTTAACATTTCAAAGGCGCAGATGGATGACGATGAATTGATTTTTCGCCTTGCTCGCATTTCCCGTCGTTGTATATTTTACAGACAGGTAAATGGGCTCAAAACGTATCAGAGCCAGTAAGATATCTCCCTCGTTCGCTTTTCGTAGAACTGGGGATTTTTTCTTCTTCAAACAAATGGGCATTAACAGCTGGCTTTTATCTAAGATAATGAGGGGAAATAACATGACATGATATTACTTAAATTCACAGTGAGCTGAATTGAATCCATACCAGATTGGCAAACGATGATTTATCTTAATTATTGGGAACCCACGTTAAAAGATATTGCTTCAAGGGCGGATGAAAAATTCTGTGAAAATTTCATGACAAGCGTGAATTTGAAAAATAATTATAATGATAAAAAAGTCAAAGGTTATCCCATTTTTTCAAGTGCTTGTCTCAAATTTGAAAGGGGCACAATATTATGTTGTGTATATACTCACGATATGTCATATTGACTTTTAAAATGGGTGACGGGTAGCCTGTGCCCCGTAAATCCGCCAGGGATTATTTTAATTGCTACATTGTTTGATATGACTAATGTTATTATGAGGGATGAAAATATTCACGCGATGTTGGTGTGTGGGCGTTCTCCATAAAGCCCTTCATCGTGTAAATGGACTGGATAGCTCATGACATGGGGTGGATGATTGATGTAGAGACTGTTTGCCGTGTCCTCCTTTACGGTGACCTCATAGTTCCTTTTGGCGTTTAGAGAGAAGCTTTAAAGGGATAGTCTGCCCTGGTATTATTTTGGTTTTAATAAAAGGAACAAATGAGAGAAACAGGGCAGTGAAAGTTTGAGCGAAAACCAATAAAAAATAAAGTTATGATTTTTTGAAGGGACAATCAATCAAATACAAATTGGCAACTCTGTGACGTACCTTGCGAGCACCTCTCCAATTTGTCTACACAAACTTCATAAATTTCCATTTTCTTATTTTTCAGTTAAAGGGCTTCCCCTTTGATTTAGGAATCTTCTCTTATCATGCTTGTTTGAAAGAAAATTGTAGTAGAAGTGTCGCGTGAAAGGATACAGCGAGAGAAAGCTGAAAAGTTGGACAAAACTTTTCATGCAAGATAGTGTGTAGTCCAATATGTCTATTTTTCGGTGCAGTGCATGTGATTTTCAGCAAGATTTCCCTTTATTTTTATCATTCCAATTATTTCATCCTGTCAGGTGTTTGCACTGATCTTTGTGATCGT